>BMAC01000039.1:2169749-2180276 GCA_014905375.1 Phtheirospermum japonicum
TGTCGCCTACTAAATTGAAAATCCATATCTGGCGACGGACCTCAACGGAACACCAAAGACTCATATCCTACGATCAAATCGCCGATTAATGCGATACCTTCATGCATAAGGTTTATAAGCTTCATGTCTGTTTCAATTTATTTTGGTTTCGATTTACATAAATCAGATTATATATCGCAAATTATTTTTATTTGATTATGTCCTTAGTTCTACTTTTTGGTTGGGCAATCTACAATTTTATTTTATATGTGAATTTTTTCAACAAAATTAAACTTTGATCCAAATAAATTCAAATAATATATTTTTTTTTCCTTTGATCTGATTTCATAATATATAATTACCAAATTTTGTATAAAAATCGATCTGATTTGAATATGATTTTGATTTATATTGGTGTATTATTTCGATCTTAGTTTTTTTTTTGATCTAGATTATTTTGTATTGGACGGATTAAGAATGTTCGACCTGTTCTTATGTTGGGTTTTTTGATCTGAGTTTTTTTTTTGGTGCTGGCAGATATTTGGCCAACCTATTGGCAAAGAGGCAAAAAATAGTACCATTTATCCAGGTTCTGCCAGTATGTTGTAGACTTTTCAATCAAGGTTTGTGATGTTAGTGCTCCATTTTTCATTTTTTTTGATTTACAGATTATTTGTTATGGTGCTATAATGTCCAAGTGTTTGCGCTATGTTGGTGTTAGAGCAATATAGTAACTATTCGAATTAACATGTAAAAGTATTACTTATGCATCTTTAATTGAAAATCCCTTTTAAAAAATCTATTAGTTTTGTTAAAGAATTTTATGTTCTGACTTTTGAAATTAATGACTGTAATATTAACAATCATGGGACACTACATTGAAATGGATGACTTTTGAGTGCTCCTAGAGACTTTTGCACAACGCAGGAGGAGTTGTAGCCGCTCGACTATCACCAGGAATCATGGCTGTCCCATTGCTTGACAAGAAGATTGTTAAGAAGCGTGTTAAGAAATTAAGAGGGTCCAGAGCGATAGCTGGGTTTCTGTGAAGAAAAATTGGCGCAGGCCAAAGGGTATTGATTCCCGTGTCAGGAGAAAGTTCAAAGGATGCACACTCKTGCCAAACATCGGTTATMAGCCGGACAAAAAGACCCGTSATTACCTTCCCTATGGATTTAAGAAGTTTGTTGTGCACAACGTCAAGGAGCTCGAAGTTCTGATGATGGACAATAGGAGTTATTGTGCATAGATAGCACATAATATTTCTACCAGGAAACGAAAGGATATTGTTGAACGAGCTGCAAAGTTGGATGTTGTTGTGACCCAACAAATTGGCTAGGTTGCGTAGAGGAAGACGAGTAAGTTGTTTCTTGCTTTTTTGCTTTATTTTGTTATGTGTTTTATTTTTGGATAGCCATCGGAATATTGAAAGGAGCAACAAACTCTGTTTTGGTTTCTATTTTATCATCAGTTGTTAAGTCAGACATGTAATTCATGCTCTTTATTAGTTGCAATGACATTAAGATTATCGAATTGAGTTACTGTTGTTACTAGCTCCAAAAAAAATGCATGGCTTTTGAATCAGTAGATTTTTATTAAACAAAATAATCAATATTACAGTCGTGTTATTTGGGAAGTACCAGATGAGTCAAATAGTTAATCTTCTATTTTAGATTCTTGAACATAAGTAGTTATCTACAAAATCATAAAAACTTATACTCGCTTAATGTATTTAAGTGCTTGGAGATTTATATCTATATCAATTGTGAGTTAGGTTTTGGGACTGATCTCTTCTTTATTTATTTTTCCTTTTTAATTGGGCAATTGAACTTTAAATACTAATTTTTTTATTTTTAAGGGTTTCAATCATCCAACTAAATACCATAGAACTGTTTCCCCAATTAATCAAGTTTCTCAATTAATTCCAGATTTTACTTTTACTTTTATTTTATTTTTCTAAAACTAAATTGTTAGTTCGAAGCCATAAATTTCCCAAGKACAATGATTGGTMTTTATTTCAATTTAATTGCAATTTTCGGTTCAATTTTTTTTACCTAACTCATATTTAATTGTCAGGGGAGTGTTTTATTTTTGCTAGATCATATTTATTTTTTATTTCATTCAATAATTGTTTGGGTTTTTCTTTTCTCAATTAGCAGGTCTCATTCTCAAAGCATGGGAATTCCGTATTTTCATGACTAATCTATTCGTTGAAGGTATTTTCTATTTTAGTTAATGAATATGATTTAGATGATGATATATTGTTTCCATTATAAACTTTGTTTAAAATGAGTATTTATTTTTAGAAAAATCACATGTTTTTGGGCTGTGTATGATACCTTTTATTACTTTGGGTTGTGTATGAATATATCAGTCATTTTTTTGTTCTTCTTGATAGCTATGTGGAAATCGTTTGTAGCACTGGCAATCTCTTGATAGCTAAAGCATCTTAGCAGAGGCTGCTGCAGCTTTAGCTTTTCAAACAAGGCATCATAATGATTTTGCTTTCTCATTTTACGCAAATAGTTTTTGATTTCGGTGGTTAAATTAATTTTATTTTGTGTTTCTATGCTTGGATCCACAAGAGTAATCCATGAAATAATTTTGCCCCCTTCCTGCCTACCTGTACCGAAATTTTAGCAGCAAATGGAATTACGATGTAATAGTTGAAAATAATACTCTGTTACGTCATCCATTTGGATTAAAAAACTGTATCAAGCCTTAAGAAATCTTGATTGAAAGTTAGTATGGATATCATTGAATTTACAAATGGCTGGTCAAACCTTTATATTTAAATCTTGGTTTTTAGTTAGTAATAATAATAATAGTACTAATCACTATGAATATAGGTTGGCAAGATCATCTGAGAATGTCTTCCRAATGACCTCTCTCTTGAGCTTAAGGGCTGCAGTTACAAGCTCACATTTTGGAGTCRATGGTTCAYTTCTACAATTTAACAATTTTCATGTGATTTTTGGTGAATTTCTTGAGATTAGCTATTTTCTTATCTGTATTTATTTGGATGCATATGAATTAAATATTAAGTATATTTAAAGTATTTTTGTTTTTGGCTTGGATTAAAWTTTGGATTTTGTTCTAGCCAAACCAAATTTGGTATATATTTCACATATTACTAAGAACARTTTRRGCTGATTTATAGAAGAGGTTTTCTGACAATTCGTAGAGGATAAGAATTCTAATCACTTGAGCAGTTGGGTTGGATTCCTGAACTCATATTAGAATTTGTGATTTTAATCGTGCATTCAGTTTATATGCACAAAATTGGTTCTTTATTCCTGATACAATAAWGTTGATTCTTTATTCTTTTATTTTATTTTCTTGATTTATTTTAAATTGGTTTGTGTAGGATGAAGGTCTCCTACAATTGGTGTGTCGGTATCCAAAAGCCAAAGAAAATTAGTAGGACTGCGATYGAGTATCTCCACAGAGCTGATCCCCGGTTCAGGGGCTAAGATAAACGAGTCAAGATARAGATTAAAATTGATAGATCTGGAACCGACAGTTATATTATTTTGTTAAACTATCTTGCTTACAAATATTATTTTTGTATGTGCACACTAACTGATTTCATTTGTAAATAATGCTTCTTTTTTTTTTAATTCTTCTACCTTCCTTTTTTTTCTTAATATTAAAAATCTTAAATTGTAACATATTTGTAAAGGAAAGAATTTATTTAAACATTGCAAAAATTAGAACAAGATCGAAGCCAAATCTCCAAAAGTAATTCTGTTTTTAAAATTAAAATTACTAATAATAATATACATTTGATGCGGATTTTGGTAACCTTTTATATTTTTTCAACATTCCTGTGTTTTTTCGATCGTTTCTTTGATATAGCCGTGTAATTCGCATTTGTTGATCAATTGCAAAATTAATACATTAACACTTTCATCTCAATTTGAATTACAAAAATAATTTAAACAGACTTCATTTATGATACAAGTTTAGTAATATTATTTTTTAGAGTTTCAAATCATCTAAATAAATTTTAAAAAATATAAATTAAGAATATTTTTGAAATATAATTTTAGTTTYTTCTTAGAAATTTCTAACTAAAGTAATCTTAACATGTAAATTAATTTTTTAGAATCATGAACYCGACACGTCCAAATGACGAACAATGTTCAATCGATATGCTATGTGAAAAATAGTTATGGTATTATTGTAAGATATTTGTATTTTATTTTAGTATTACTAATTATTAATTTGACAAAATCAGTTATCAACCACGATCAACTTTTATGTCATAGTTTCTCGAGTTTAGAGCTGTAAATAATAATAAGTCTTTATTACTACAAAAATGATATCATTGTGAAAATGTACAAATTTTCAAGAATTTAAAGTGAATAATATCTTTTTTCTTTTTCGTATTAATAATACAACTTTTGAACTTAATAYTTTTTTTTAATAAAATTTACATTTCTTTGCATTTTCTATATATGCCCGCGTAATACGCAGGTATTCGAATTAGACTTCGAAAACAAAGATCTGTATACAATAAACTCACCGACTATACATGTTCATGTTCAATATATATATTATTGAATTTTATAAAATAATTTTAATAAAATAATATTTATTATTTTTATAAGATATGTTAACAGTGGTGACCCAAAATATAGATGTGAATTATGTCAAGCAATAATGTGATACGATGAACGCAAAGAAAAGACTACAAAGCCACTGCATCCAACATTCTCCTGGTGTTGCTCTAATGGAAAGATTGAGTTACCATTCTTGACCCAACCTCCTGCAACTCTTGGAAACTTGATATTTGGCCATGATCTTAGGAGCACCAAATTCATTGACAATATACGTTGATACAATAGCATGTTTAGTTTCACTTCATTGGGAGGAAAGTTTGATACATCAATCAACAAAGGACAAGGACCGAGTATGTGATGTCTATACTTCTAGGGGATGAATGAGTATATCTTAGTTCTAACACCATTTTCAAAACATATGTGAATGGAGAAGCAGAACATCAAGTGTACTCAGTCTACTTTCTAAACATAATAAAGTGCTCAGGGATTCCTAATCATGTTTTGAAATTGAATATTGGAGTTCCGGTTATATTGATTCAAAGCATGGATCAAGTTTCACGATTATGCAATGGTACAAGGTTGATCGTTATACCCAACTTGGAGAATGCATTATTGAGGCAAAGATTATTTCAGGAACTAATATTGAAATAAAGGTCTATATTTCACGCATGACATTGAGTCCATCGGATAGGAGGGTCCCTTTTAAATTTCAGATGAGACAATTTCCACTTAATGTGTATTTTGCAATGACTATAAATAAGAGTCAAGGTCAAACTCTATCCAATGTTGGTTTGTACTTACCAAGACCTGTTTTTAGCTATTGCCAGCTCTATGTCTCCATGTCTCGGGTGAAGAGTTGTAAAGGAGTAAAAATCTTATGCTGCGATGGCGATTGTAACATTGTTAATAAGACAGCAAACGTTGTTTACAAAATAATAATAATAATAAAAATTTCAAAATCTCAATTGAACATTTTCTTTATTGCATGTACAATTCAATTTTTAATATTTAAATTTTAGTTTTTCAATTTTGTTTTATTATGTATTTAGTTCATTCTGCCCGCGTAATACGCGGGTGTCTACACTAGTTATAAGTAAAATTTATTGGAGTGGTGATATTAATGTGATAATATGATTCTTGCTGAGAATATTGATCTTAAGTATTATTATAGTAATATGGGGTACTGATTCATTCATTATGGGAATATAGATCTCAAGTATTACAATAATATATATGATGTACTGGACTTCATTTCATTAATCAGAGGTCGCAAATAAATCAAAGTAATCACTTTAATAGTCTATAACTCATAACCACCTTATGTTTTTCTTCTTCTTTTTTTCTTTCAAATAAAACCTGGGATTCTTCTTTATAGAGAAATTGAAGGTTGAAAGAGATTGTTCCCTCATGTTTCATTTTTTCATCTCTCTCTCTTTTCCATTTTATGTACTATTCGTGTTTTCATCTTATTCTTTCTTTTTTGTTTATTATTTTATGTCTCTGATATAAATGAAGCAATTGAAATAATTGTGTCAATTCTCTTACTTGAATAGCCAAAATTGCAAACAGGGCAGTTGATTTTAAGGGTTGTTTTGTTTATTTTTATTTAGTTGTTTTATTTTTTATTTTATTTTTGTACAATGAGAATTTTAGGAGCATAATTGTAGCTTTCTATTAAGTTTTATTATTCTCATCTCCTTCCCAAAGATGGGCATGTATAAATCAAATTTATGATTTGGACTTACCTATATGGAAATAAAATGTTATGCTAATTATTTAATACAATATGTAAAGTCACTGCATGAGTAAAGTATTATCAACATGTGAGAGTACATGACATGTAAATATTTTTTAATCACAAATCAAATAGTGACAAATATTTTGATATACTGCAAGTTATGCATTTATTGTAATTTTCTTTTTTTGTTGTTAGTATAAAGTACCTTTTAGATTTATGACTATTATTTTTATTTGCACTTTTCTTTATTGCATTCTGTATTATTAACAAGGATTCCACCTTTTTTTTCCTATCTTTTTTTGGTTTTCTACATAAATTTATGTTTTTTTTAACCCTTGCCATAATTTTTTATTTCAGATTGATGGATTTTCTTATTAGTTCCAGGTAGTTCTTACCTTACTTTTCTTTTTTTCTTTTTCTTTTTCAATTGTCACTATGCATGGAGTTTAAAAACTTAAAAGATACTTTCAACGGGCTTAAAGTTTACAACACCTACTAATATAATCAAAAGGGCAGGATTTGAAGGCATTGAGATAAATGGAGCCCACAGTTACCTTATTGATAAATTTATGAAGGATAGATGATTGCGATGATCTCTCCACTACCAGTGCCTGCGTAATCGGCGTCAGAATCTCACCTTTAATAGTAGACGATGATCCACTCAACCTAGGCTTATTAGTAATCGAGAGACTTAACAAACCCGTAAAATACTGCTATTTGAAGCTTGATTATCTGCACATGACTCAGCCTCGATACACCGACAAATGTAATTGGGTAGCTATGGTAGTGCAGGCGAGGAGGCTCAAGTAATGAGAACGTGGCGAGGGGCTTAATAGGGTATTTTCATTTGCAGTGGTGGTTTCTCGGGCAGTTGTGGTTCATTCTGGACTTGGTTCGACTTTTTATGCACAAGATCTGTACATGATTCATTCGCAATTCTCAATTTGTGATTTTTCCTCGCTTTGGCAATTTGTCATAGGGATCATTTTTTTAATAAGTCATGTTAATGGATTAACATGTAAAATCTTGGTACTGGAAAATGCATGATCAAGGGCTAAGGTATACAACATGTGTAAATATGTTATGTATGATAATGATTCGGATAGTGGCAAGGATTTTAATATATTGTTAGTGATGCGACCAAAAAGATTGGTACCTCAAGAATATGAGGTTAAATATGAAGTCAACGACCTGATAACCCTTCGATATACGCATAGCGACCTGATAGATCTCCAAGAAACTCCTGGCGACCTGATAGATCCTGCAAACAAAACACAAGCTAATGCGGTGGATGCCCCCGGCATAGGCCCTCCGATACTTAAGTCAGATATTGCGTGAGAGAGATGCGAGATCTCAATAAAACGTAGGATTTGAAAATCAACTTAGAAAATAAAGAATGAGGCCTGAGTCCTCTTTATATAGATAAGAGAAGTATTCTCAATATAGGATTTCCCTCTCCTATTATAATACCATAAATAGTGCGATCGACTTAGAGTTATGATTCCTCCTGTATACTAAATTCCCATAAATAATAGAAATCTCGCTGAACTACCGAATTAGCCATGGGACAATAAGTCTATCCATAAATTCGGTTCACCGGGACCCCATAAAAATAGCATGCATTAGCCCATCAAAAAGCCCAACCTCAACGCCGAGGTGGCATAATAGTACTTAGTCATAAGAGCTCGCCACTCCTATACATCAGTTCGCTACCCTTCAAAGCAGCTCGCCCACCTTTCAGAAAGATTGCACCTTCTAGAAAATGAGGTCGCTTACCGAGATTACTTATTAAATTCGCATGATTACCTACACGTTGGCGACGTGAATATTCGATGTCATATCAGTTAGAATTTTCATCTCACGATATGCGTAAATATGTTGTGTGTGATCATGATTCACAGTGGTAAGGATATTGATAGATTGCCAGAATTTTCATCTCATGTTGTGATTGCAATTTCGATATTGATAAATTGTAACTGGTGTTTTCGTAGCAATTTTTTTTCTTCTTTATAGTATAAAAAGCGTTTTGGATTTCTATTAATTTTTTAACTGTATTTTATATTTTTCATTCAGATGAAACAATGATGAGAAACAAGTTGTTTTCTCATGAGAATGATGGATAATATTTGAGGTTCTTTTAATGTTTCTAAATTGTTGTTGTACAATAAAAGTAAGCACGCGCAGGTCATATTTTCTATGACAAGATGAAAGAACGCGACAGTGTTTGCACTTATAATAGCACATAACATAAATTTTCAATAATTTATGGGACAATTTAAAATTGTCTGCAAGGTTTTGTGTTCGCACAGAGCATAACTTGCATAATTTGTGCGATAGTGTAATTTTCAATATTAGAAAATTATTTTTGTCAGATTAATTTACACAAGTGTGTGAAGCGCGGGTCCATCCTAGTATATATATATAGCCTAGAAAAACCATAAAAAAAATCTTCTTCTTCTTCTCTTCAAAATAACAAACCAACTAAACAATTAAAAAAAACTTGGCTATCCAAGGGACTTCATTTTATTCATGTGAACCGAGTCCCATTTAAACCCTTCTCTTGTCTTCAGATTTATTAGAAAAGTTAGACATTATATGTGTGTGAGAGTGGAGAGAGAGAGAGAGAACTTCTGCTTGTTTGTTTTTTGTTGGATTACAAGGTAAGAGGTAAATAGGTGAAATCATGGAAATAAAATGAAGATGAAAAATCATTAAATTGACATCTTCATATTTGGCGACTTGCTTTATCAATTTAGGAACCAAAAACGAGAAAAAAAACCCTGAATGGCATATGCATGAGTTTGAATCAAGGAACATGAAACCACAAACCCAATATCAGTTAACTGAATATTTTTCTTTTATATAAGAAAAATATAAAATCTCATTGCTACTTCACCTTGCTCACGCCGCCACCATATAACTTCGTCGTTCGCCGCAGTAAGCTGTCATTGGGTAGAGAAACAAATGGAAGGGGATAAGTGAGAGAGAGAGAGAGAGTGTGTGTAATACTTTTAAAAATGAGCTAAAACCATTTTTTGATTTTTTTTTATAAGAAATCTTCTTGGAGTGAGTTCTTATCTGTGTAAAAAAAATTTTTTGGCTCAATACCCATTCAATTGTTCGAACTTTATTTTGTTCCTGTGTGAATATTATATATATATATACACACATGCATTTATAATAATCGTACGATTGACCATATAATTTATTGTGCGTTCATTTTTATTATTAAAAATATATATTTATCACACTCAAATTTGATATTTATCATATTGAAAATGATTAATATGTTTATACATTCATGAGAATAATGATAATGATATTTATCATAATGGTGATGAACTTTGATCACAATTGAGATGGACATTTATCAGAACAAGTATAAATATTTTTATCACAACAAATATGAATATTTTTATGCTTGTTAGGCTGTTACTTGTTCATAATTGTACGTAAAAATGACTGTCGGCTAATCCGCACACATAACATTGTTAGTAATCTATATCTATATCTATATATATATATTAAAGAAAAGGTCTGGAGAGAGAAAAAAATATGAGTGGAATGCCACGTAAATGCCATGTAGGATTTTTTTTTTTTTTTTCCCATTAAATCAAATTATAATATAAAATGTCAAAAATACCCCACCACTCAAAACATTAAATTATAATTGGATCTTCCAACCCTAATTCAATTTCCCGTCCCTTTTCTTCATTCTGTTCCTTCCGTAATCAGAATCGGCCAGCACCCTTTTTCCGGCAGAGACGCGCGGCGATGGCGTCGGCAGTTGGCGGCGGCGTTCAGGCGACGCTCCATCTCAAAAAGTTGGGGATCGGCCAGCACCCTCTCCTTCGACCAATCGACGACTAGCAAAGATCTGGCAAGGCGGCGGACGACGATGACAAGTCGGGCAGCGGCGTTCGGATGGGGAGGCGACTCGGCTGCGCTGAAGTACGGCCTCGGTGAGGCGGTGGCTCGACGGACTGGTTCATCATGACGGACAATAGCAAATCGGCGACGGGCTTCAGGCCGACTTGACTCGACGGCCGGCGTTGGCGAGGGATCCAGCGGCTGCGGCAGTGACGATGTGCTGGTGGCAGCGGTGGCGCTCGAACGCGACTGTGGGGGTGACCGAGAGTGGCTGCCGAAAGACAAATCGGGCAGCGGCGTTCGGCTGGGGAGGCGACTCGGCTGCGCTGAAGTACGGCCTCGGTGAGGCAGTGGCTCGGCGGACTGGTTCATCAG
>BMAC01000039.1:2186836-2330563 GCA_014905375.1 Phtheirospermum japonicum
AGTTATATAGGAATTTTATTAAACATAATTATGATAGATATGACGGACAATAGCAAATCGGCGACGGGCTTCAGGCCGACTTGACTCGACGACCGACGTTTGGGAATGTTTCACATTTGGCAGTGGCGGAGGCGACGACTTCTTCGGCTCCACGGAGGGGGTGCTAGATTTGCCCAACTCGTGATATAATTGTTTGGACAAATATACAATGGGCTAACAAATAAATCGTTTGTCCATTACAGCATGGAACAAGTGAAAGACCTCGGTTGCAAGTTTTGGTTGTTACAGGGCTTTCTGAGAGTAGTCATGTAGTTTGACTAGATGATGAACAATTAGAAATACCATTGACTTTGCACAAATTATTTATAAAAATATACTAAGGAGACTGCTTCTCTTGCTTTCCTCTCCAGGTTCTGATTTTAGGTGGTTGTTTGAAGAGCAACAATGTATTTTTGCTTCTTACAGTGAACTCTGAATAGCTTCTTTCAAAAGGGCTTCTGCTTCCTCAGTAAATATCTTAGTAGAAGATATGATTTCTTGGAACTGAGGTTACCAGCTTGGGCCACAGCAGGATTAACTGCCTTTTATATGTTTCGGATCTATTTACTTACTTTTTACACGAGTAGTTCTGAATTTACATGAGTAGTTCGTCAATTTACATGAGTAGTTTTGAATTTACACGAGTAGTTCTGAAATTTACACGAGTAGTTTTGAATTTACACGAGTATTTTTGAATGTACATGAGTAGTTCTGAATTTTACACGGGTAGTTCTGAATTTTCGAAGAACAAAATAAAATAGTTATAAAGGGTAATTTAGTACTCTTATATAATTTTTAGATTAAATGGGAAGTTGAGATTTCAATGGCCTATTTGTGAAAAAATACTTCACTAATGGTCTATATAAGAATTGACCCTAAATTCTTTAGAGTGTTTATATTTTTTAAACTTTTATTTTTTAAATAGGTAATTTTATAAATTCCCTGCAAAAACATATCAGTAGCAATTAGGGGTGTAAGTGAGCCGACACGGCTCGTGAGTTATTCGGGATCGACTCGAGAAAAGCTCGAAATCGACTCGAGGTTAATCGAACTCGAGTTCAGTAATACTTAACGAATAGGCTCGCGAGCCTAATCGTGTTTTACTAGATTTACTATTTTATCCTTATTATACTCACTTATATATAATAAAAATTAATATTAAGTATTTTATTTTATGATTTTTAATTTTTTTATTAATATTATGTAAATCGAGTCGAGGCGAGCTCGAGTTTGTCGAGTTTTCAAACGAGTCAAGCTCGAATTTGAGAAAATTGAGTTCGTTCGAGTTCGAGTTTCGAATTTTGCAGTCGAACTCGAGTTCGAGCCTGACAGTGTTCGGCTCGACTTGGCTCGATTACACCCCCAGTAGCAATGTTACGATAGCCCTATCATAATAAACAAGTATGTTAAAAGCTAGTAAATTTGATTTACCAAAGTTTGGGCCTGAAGCCCAACCCATAGAAATGTACCTACTACTCAAACTTCATTAAATTTTGTGCCTTAAATAAATAAAATATCATATAACAAAAACACAACATTTTCCACATTGAAGCAAAATACAAACAGCACCTCAACCATTTTCATGTCTGAAAAACCCTCCAAAATCAAGCTCAAGTTTTTGTTGACTTCCAGATGACCAGCACTATGGTTTTTGCTATTTCCACCACATCATCATCCACTGGCGTTAAGACCTCATCTCACTGTTATTTCCCAAACTCAGCAATTTCAATCCCTAGAAATTCAGTTTCTCAGCAAATTAAATGCATCCCCCATTTGGGTTTTGCTCCTTTTTCGCAGTGGAATGGACTTAAGCACATGGGTATCTCAATTTTACAATACTCAGTGAAAATTGGTAAAAATCCTCCTTAGTTTTTGCTGTTTCTTGATTTGAATTCTGTTAATATGTTAGTTAGCTTTCCTCTTGGGTACTAACTGTGGCTGTAGTGTGAAATTACTTGTTCTTTTAGTTAATTTCTTAGCTTTATGTGTTGCTGAATGTATGGGTTTGATTTTTATATTATTTATTTGCAGAAAAAAAGGGGAAGCGGAAAGGTAAAGGAGTGTATGCTTCTTTATTTGGAGTTGGGGCACCTGAAGTTCTGGTCATTGGGGTGGTTGCTTTGTTGGTTTTTGGACCAAAAGGTCTTGCTGAGGTTTGTGTGTCTGTTATTTTTAAAATAATAATTCTATGAATATAATTATAATAAGTTTAGTAAACCCGAATCTAACTGCGGTTCGTGTTTTTGAATTGCAATTGATATTACTACCTTGCAGCTAAAATCCTAAAACCCTATTTGTGTTTTTGAATTGCAATTGATATTACTACCTTGCAGCTAAAATCCTAAAACCCTATTTTCTATTCCATCTGGATTTTTTTTTGGAAATTAGAAAGAGTTGATTGTCATTTAGATGGACTGAAATTGAACATTTGCGAGTAGTTAATCACTTCTTACACCTGGTCAAATGATGGACTATCTTCGGGGTTTTTGAGCTTTGATGCAAGCAATCATTTTCTTGTCCGAGTGTTACTCAGTTCAAAAATAGAGTTGCAGCCTTCAGTAGATTTTGTTCAAATACTTTGATTCTAATTTTGCAAAAGTTTGGTTTTGTAGCTAAAATACAATGGCATCGGAATTTGCTGCTGTTATTTGACTCGGTTATTTTGAATGACAGGTTGCTCGTAACCTGGGCAAAACTTTACGTGCGTTCCAACCTACAATAAGGGAACTTCAGGTTAGTTAATCCTTTTGCTTTCATTTACAAATCTGAATGCAAAAATGTTTTTCTGCAATTTATATAATGAATTTTGATGTTGCGCAACCAATAATAATAATAATATTATTTTCCCGTAACAGGAAGTGTCGAGGGAATTCAAGAGCACCCTTGAGCGAGAAATTGGTCTTGATGATATTGACAATCCAGTGCCAAAAAGTCCTATTTCTAACCCAAATAAGCCTACGTCAGAGGACAAACCCATGGACTCAGGAGCAAATATCGAACCCAGTAAGTGCATGGAACTTTGAAAAAATAAAATAAAAAGATTTTATTATTCAAATGTGATAGGTGTTTTGCATGTTCCTTGTTATTTTTTAGATTCATCTTCAAGTTCATTTCTGCTCAAATTACAAGTTTGCAGAATTACAGGCTTCGCTCTTAGATAGTTTAATTAAAAAAAAAGGATAGAAAAAGATTAGGTTTGGCATGTGGAACTAGTGGAAGATCCTGCAATGGTAGTTTACGTATGAAAATAGCTGAATTTTCGTTTCCTGATTTTATAGAGATTAGTTTAGTCATTAGTGTAAAAAAAAAAAAAAGAGAAGAACATTCTATATGCTAAATCTCAAACCGACATCACATGTAATGGGAAAATGTTACGGTTTGATTGACTTGTTTTACATAGGGCCTGTTTGGTTTAGTTGGGATAAGTGTGAAGCCCAGGACAATATCATACCAATGGGTGATAAATTGTCCCACCCTCACCCCGGGATTATGTTGTCCTTGATTTTTGTTGGAGTTGTTTTTACAGCTTTAGCCTTCGAAGCTTCTGTAGGATTTTACCGAGGAGGGTTTTCTTGTCATTTGACACTTTCATCCTCCAAAATCATTGTTGGCCAACAAAATAAAAAATCTATATCAATAAACAGTGCAATATTTATGTATGGTCATTTCATTTGCGGGTCTTTGAAAATTGCAGACGGATCTTCATCCGAGAATGGCGAAGACCCGATTGATGAGTCCTTAAAGGCGAGGGCGGATCTATTTAGAGGAGCTCTTGCGCAGCTGCAAAAGGAACAACAAGAGGAGAAGGAGGAGAAAGAGAAAGCTGAGATGGAGGCACAATCACAAACTCCATCTCCAGCACAAGAAGATTCTCCTGTTACTACACGTCCCTCTGAGAGTCCCGACAACAATGCTCTTCAAGAAGCTGCTGCTGCTGCTGCTGCTTCGCCTACAACAGGTCCACCTCCAAAGACTGAATCCGAAACTTGAATCTTTTCAAATACGAGTTTTCAGACGATAGTTTACCACTTGTAGCGTGATTTCGGTTTTAATGAGTTGGTATTTGCGAATATGCATCTATTTGTGTAATTGGTCTTGGACAACTTTGTTATATTCACTTATTTATGTAATAAAAATATTACGAGGAACTAGATTCTCTTAAACTCCCAAACTCAAGAGAAATTGGTAAACTCCCAAAGTAATTACGATCATAAGTTAAAAACAAACAAACAAGACATTTAATTTAAAATAACAACCTCAACAAATTAGAAAAAATAAAAAAGTAAAATCAACATTATTATCCCGCCAATTTTTATAACGGTTTAAGCCTCCAACAGAAACTCCTTGTCTTTCTCCAACCTCTCCATAGCCTTAGCTTCCAAACTGATCTCCACGTCAATGCTCCTCCCCCCGCTCTTTCCCGGGTACAGATACACCATCCCATCGAACCGGTTGTTCAACCCGCTCCGGACGCTTTCAGGGCTGCCCCACCCGAAATCCACCTCGTAAACCTTGAACCTGGGCGAGCTTCCGACGGCCACACAGTTTACGCCGGCGTCCTTGTACTGGAAGATGATCGGATTGCTCTCCCACTCCTCGTTCCGCTTCTTGATCGCCTCCGCGTCGTGCGACTCGATGGCGGTCCGGATCAGGCCCGCCCCGAACTCGACCGGGCTGGACTGGATCAGACCGGCGGCGGTGACCGTAAAGATCGCCTGGATCAAGTTCCCGAAGTAGCTCTCCGGCATTGGCGGCGCCACCCTGTTCCGGCAGTCGGCGAACACCGTGAAGACGGTGTAGTCGCCGGGGGCGAGCTCGCGGGCGCGCGTGACGGCCTGCCACACGTGCGCGGAGAGCGACTGGAACGTGGAGAAGGGCTTTGAATCTGCGGCGGCGGCGTTGACCTTCGACTTGATCTGGTCAATGGCTGACTCGGAGAATTTGAAGACCTTCTCGCGGAGCGTAGGGCCGGACTTGGCCGCCGCGTCGCCGTTGGCGGCTGCTGACTTGGCGTGTTCTGGGGCGTCGGATGGCTGGGAGAGGTCGAGCTTGACTCGGGTGTTGCGCGCCTTGGTGCGCTCGAGGAAGGGCGGGACCTGGATGGAGGTGCCCCCGTTGCAGATGTGGGCCCACGAGCTCATGAAGTGCCACGTGGAGGTACCATCCAGTATTGCGTGGTTGAAGGCACAACCCATTGCCAGCCCATCCTTGAGCTTGGTGAGCTGGTGAAATAAATGACAATGAAAATGGAATTAAAACAAGATAAGGGTATGTAGTTGGACCTACCACTAAATTGAACAAAGATCATCTCTAAGTATGATACACTGATTTTGATATCTGATGCTTGGTGGGATATTATTAATTGCTCCATAATAAGTAGATTAATTTAGTGGATTGCCTTGGGATAGTATTTTATCCTTTCAGAACAACTGTTTTTGCCACAAAATCAAAGACCGTTGGACAGAATTCAGAAATAACTAGTAGTGTGGGTAACTTTTCGGGGCTAAAGACCCCACAAATATTTTGATTTCTATTATCACATGCGATCCTAAAAAAAAATTAAAAAAATGTTTCTCTAAAATCGTAGGATTTTTTTTTTCAAGTAATAAAAGATCTAAACGGGTCAAATTTGAAGGTTAGAGGTGAGCAAAAAACCGAACAGTCGGAAAAATCGATAAAAACGAGCTGAAACAGTACAATTAGGTTTTCGGTTAAGGATCCCAAAAGATCGGTTACTCGCTTTAGATTTTAGTTTCTAGTTTTTATGTACTAATAACTGAACAATTAATTTTATATTACTAATTATTTTTTATTAATTGGTTCTAAACCTATTTTCGATTTGGTTCGGTTATAATTTCATAAATATTTCAATTTTGATTTTTTTGGTTTGATTAATTCGATTCTAAACCCACTTTCGATTCGATTCGTTTTGCAATTTTATGTAAATTTTGGTTTTTGGTTATTTGCATTTCGGTTCGACCAAATGCTCACCCCTAAAACTCGTTCCAAGTAGAAGGTTTCTAAATTGGGCTTAACTCCTACTTAACCCATTGTCTGTCAGCTTAATTGGAAAAAAATGGCAATTATACATGCTTTTTTAACTTTTCCCGAAGACATATGGGCCAGAAATCGGGTGACCATATAAATGTTGAATAATTGGGCCATTATACCCTGCTCTGTAATAGTTTGGGCTCAGAGAAAGAAGGTCAGATTCTAATTGGACAAACTACGTCTGTTCTACTCCTGATCCACTTAGGTGGACCATTTCATATTTATCTAGATCTCGACAAAAGAATAACATGGTCAATAACAATCTAAAAGTTCGTGGAATATTTTAAACTAAATCAATTGCTAAATGCGCAACATTTTAATGATAGAACAATTAGAAAGCATTACCAGTTTTGCTACTAACATTAGAATCATTTTTCCTTAATTAGTTTTTTTCTTTTCTAACAATAGAAGCATAACCCCCATGTGCATATTCCTAACAATAGTGTTTTTTTGTCCTACGGTGTGTGTGGGCCTATGCATTAAAAGCATTAGCAAATAACAGCCGTTGATTAAAAACTCTTAGGTGGCCATGCATTAAATTCAAAGCCGGTGTACCTGCACCGCCAGCAGCGGGCGCTGCAGCCCCTCCAAATTGACGACTCCGTTGTACGGCAACAGCTCCTTGAACTTGGACGTCCCCTCCTCCGCCGTCAGCTCCGCCACCTCCATCTCCTCCGCCGCCGCGGCCACCACCTCCACGCCGTCCACGTCATCGTCGTACACCACCTTGAACACCCCATCCTCATCCTTGTCCAATTTCCCGGCCAGCTGATAAAACTCCTCCAGAACCAGCGCCAGCCCATCTTTCAAATTCCCAACAATGCCCTCGAAGTTCTCGTGCCCTCCTTTGTAAATAATCAGCTTTTGGTTGTAGTAAAAGGCTAAATAAGGGAGATCAAATGTGACCAATTGGCACTCTCTTCGCCCAATTTGTTTCTTGGGCTTCACATGCGTTGTGCTCAGGGCTTTCACATTTCCAACTTCATTTTTTTTCTCCTCATTTGGAATCTCGCCTGCCATGATTGGGTTGGGCTGGGGGGCAAATTGCTAAAAAGGGAAAGTGTGAGGGGAATGTGCAATTTAAGAAATTTAATATTTATGGGGCTTGGTAAATGGGTTTTAGGAGATATGCACATATTTATAAGGGGTTGCAATTTTGATGTGGTTGGGTTGCATTTATTGGGTTTAGGGAGTGCAGTTGTGAAACATTTATTTATTACCTTTTTTTTCATTGCCACTGTGTATTTTGGTGGGAGTTGAGTGAAAGATGCTTTTGTCTTTTTTCTTTTTTTTTTTTCTTACCTGTTTTCTCTCCTTACGTTACGTATGTAATTAAATGATAGTGGAAAAATTCGGTGCTCAATTATTCTCAATTTTTGTTCCAAAGGAAATGGGATGTTCAAAATATCAGTTATTATTGTGCCACCATAATTGAAAAGTAATGAGAGACGTGATATAGGTTTCTGATTCTGCTTTTAGTTTGCTTTTTAAATGTATATAAAACATTGTTTCGGAGATTTTTAATAAGATTTTTTTTTTCTCGACACGTAGCGTAGGAGACATCTCCTGAGAAATCTTGTTGACATTTTGGTTAGAAGTTGAGGAAAAGTTTTCAAGAATGACAAGAACTTTTATTATCATTCTTATTATTAGTATTATGACAAAATAAGAACTTTCGTACTTCGTGATCATCGTTAGTACTAGCAAAGGACTAAACCTTTTTTTTTTTTTTTTTATTAACAAAGGTTTAAAATTTTACGTAATGTGCAATGCGCACATAAAGCATAATTAATTCGTGTTCGAATACTCTCTCATAATTAATAAAAAAAGTGAAAGTATTTCAAACTCGGATGAATAGAAATAGGGTCACCCCCTAAGTCTCTAGCCCCATATTAAAAACTCACATATCGATCAAACTCAAATGATTGTGGATGTAGCTGCCCAAACCTAAATAAACGGCTAAAATATTATTTAATTTTCAAAGTTTCAATTCAACTGTGTTCAATACTGGACCATAAAGGCCTCCTCTCTTCTGGCCCCCCTTTGGGCTGTCAAGTCCATTTGATAGTATTAATGACCCCTTACATAATACTACTAAATTAAACCCGAGTCATTTACAGATGGAGTGGTTTATACTTCTAAATTAGTTTGATGGGTTTTACCAAGTCCGGCCCACAATGACTGATTTAAGAATACAGTCCATTTTAGAATACTGATGGAGTATCACGAAAATATCCACTAAGAATGTATATAACAATTAAATATTTATATATTTATATTCCAATATCAACCGTTTACTATATAGATCTTCTCATATAACCAAGATTCTGTCGAATTATTTCGGTTATCTAGGATATTACAGAATTCGACATAACGTGAAAACGAAGAAATAATAAATAGCTGTGATGATGCATTGCCTGCCCATACATAATTATTGTAATTTCTTTGTAAAATGCACCTATTTTTTTTTAATAAGTTGGATCAAGTGATTGAAAAGTAAAAGATAAATCTCAAATAATTTGAGAGGTCTAGGATTCGAACCCTTGTCATCATCCATTCGGCGTTCAGGCATTCATACCCGGTTCACTGCGGGGAGAATGTCACTATTCATGGAATTGACGGTGAAGAGGGGACTAGGCCAACCTTACCCAAACCTGGTCGGGAGCTGGAGCCGTTCCCCTGAGGAGCCCAAGACAGGGCGAAACCAGTCGTTGTCCCGTAGATGGCATGTGTAATCGGGCCGCATAGCTTATCCCGTGACAGTTTGGGCAATAATTTATTATTATTATTATTATTATTATTATTATTATTATTATTATTATTATTCAGTATATAAATATTTATGGATTAAATGTAATATGAATTTAACATTACTTTTACATATCATGAATAAATGGTTCTCCTCCTATATTAAACTGAGGCACATGATATAGCATGTCCGAATTGGACAAACACAATTGTCAGGCTATTTTCAAACGAGAATTACTTGCTTCCTTTTCTTTTGAGAGAGAAAACCAAATAGTAGCAAGTACGAGTACTATAAATATATCAAAAAGTACTTAAATCACGTTATCCAATGACTAAATTAACCATAATCCAAGCATACAATTTAACAAAATACATTTTTGTTATTGATAAAGTACATGAATAAATACATGATTTTACACAATAGTCATTTAAACACGACTTCCTAAAATTAAATAAGTGTTGGAGTAGGCCCAAATGACCTCAAGGACAACCAAATATTACTCTGATCCATCAGCTAAGAACGGACAGCTGCTCGTTTGCTGTTCGGGCCGATAATCAAGTCCGAAATAATACGACACTTCCGTTTCATGAAAAAAAAGTGGGTATCGGGCATTGAGCGACCACAACAATAAATGTAAAATCTCGATTTTATAATTTCATAAATTGTTCATCACAGAAATAATTTCTTAGCGATAAAGTTGTTTTCGCTCAAATATAAAATGTCATCGCTAATTGAATTTTAGGATGCAATACGTTTGTAATGAACTTCACGTTATTGGTCTTTAATCCATAATAAATGAAAATAAAATAAAATAAAATTTACTTGACCTATAGTCACATTTGAACACATTTTCCGGCTAGCTCAATACTTGAATCAATTTTAGGGCATGTTTTGCCGGTTCATAATACCATATTGAATATTACGACTCGCTCGTTCTAAAATTTAAATATCAAATACTTAACTAATAATTTTTGTAATTAATCTCTATCTTATATATATATATATATATATACACACACATATATATATATATATATATGTATAATTAACTTATAAATACAATATTATAATATTACATCATACATGATTTAACATAAATATAATATAATAATACATTATCATTCATTTTTTGAATATAATTTGACATCTATTTAAAATGTAAAATAAATAATTTTGAATTGTATAATAAGCAAATTGAATACTTAGAATTCTAAATCCTATTGTCAAATAATCGTTTTACTGTTCATAAATAAATACTATAAAATTCTAAATATCAGGATTTAGAATGACAATTAATGACTGTTCGGCCGGAACACAGCCAAAAACCTTGGTCTCAACCCCAACCCAATCCATGTATGTATCATATTCAAATTCCATTGGGCGGGCCCAGTAAGCCCATCGGGCTAAGTGGTCCAGATCAAGTAGGTCCAATATTTCTTCAGACCTCCAAGATATGACCTAAGCCTGGGCGTATTCTCGGGCTGGGATGGGCCGGGCTGCATTTTGCCACCGCTTATGCTTGGTTGGTGATTGGAGGAAACGAAATCAGAAGAAATGTAAGTAGTGAAGTTGAACGCACCATTAGCAATTTTCCTAAAATTAAATAAGCAATTAATGAAATGAAATGAAATAATGTGTGTGAAAGAAATATGTATAGTGTGACAAGAGTAATTTGGCTATAATGGGTTAGGTGAATTCAAGGTAGAAATAGTACTTGAATTCAGAATTTCTTTAGTGACAAGGTTTCTAGCTCTATTAATAGTCATAAAACATAAATATAAATGCTCTTCCAACTCATCAAGCTGCTCAATAAAGCTTTGGTTGTTTTTCCTCAGCTGGCTAGCCACTTCCTCACTGGCTTGGAGCCGATCATCCCTTCTCTGCAGCCACAGCTGCACCAACCCTTCCACGTGTTCCAGCTCGTTGTTTAGCCGAGCCACAAGCCGGCTCACGGTGTCCAAGTCCCTGAGCAGTATATAAGTACCCTTAGCCGCCGTATCGAGCTGAGCCGACAACCGACCCAGCTTCTCCGTCGAGACCAGCTCGAGCGAGCCCGCCATCAGCCCGGGCCCAGCCACCAGCATCACGAAGCCGTGAGACGCGACGATCACCACGAGCGAAGCCGTCAGAGCCACGAGCAAAACGGCCGAGCCGTATTTGAGCTTCTTGAGCCGACGGATCTCGGCTTGTGTCTTGTCGCGCCGCGACTCGATCTGCTTGAGCAAGTTCGAGCAGCCGGTCTGCACGGCTTGGAAACGGCTCATGGATGGCGCTGCAGCGCAAAACGGGTTGGATCGCGAGAACAGAGTTATCCGGGCTAGTATTAAGGGCAGCCGGTTTAATTCATGACCCGGCCCGTTCTTTTGGGTAGGCTCGAGTGGGTCTTTAAGGGATAATTTATATCTTTTTCGGATACGGTCAATGTCTTTGAGTAGCAGTCCACATAGATGAGAAGCATCGGATGTGAGAGAAAAATAATCGCTCAATAGTGCGAAAATCTTTGGACGGGTTCGGGTCAGGCCCAAGATTCTTGTCACGGTGGGTTGATCCGGATCCAATAGATGCTCGGCGAAGAGCCGATAGGATGGGAGCCGAGCCGCCGTGGTGGAGCTCAGGCTTCTATGGGTCGTAAGATGCCCTTTGTTTAGGGCAAGAACGTGCGTCCAGAAATCGTTGTATGATTCTGTTCGAAACGCGTTTGCGTACTCTTCTCGGAGGTCCAATGTTTCCGGGTTTGGGTTGTCTATTTGGGTCGCTCCTGCAGCACAACACATAAAAGACAACACATAAAAGACAGGTGAGAAATATCGAACCAAACAACTCAAGTGCTTGACTCCAATTAATTAATTAAAAAAAACATAAACTTTATTATTATTATTATTTATTAAACCTATACCTTTGAACGCGAACAACTTCTTGATTCCACCATGAAACACGATCTTCATTCTGATTTGACAACAACAACAAAAATAATAAATCAAACAATATTCTTATAAGATGACTAAATTAACAAATATATAATTTGTGTCTGAAAATGGCTAATTATTATCCACTGTGTGAAGAAGAGTAGAAGCATATGTTATGTATGACCATATATACTCATATGCTCCGTCGTGATACAAATATATATTATCCATGAAATTACTGTTTCTTTTCTTTTAAGAGAGCAACTGTTTAGTTGATGCTTTATGAAGGTAAGGGAAGAGAAGATTATTTGGTAAATTGTATCTTAGAAGGGAAATATAAGATACGAAAGCACTCGAATGGTGGAGGTTTGGCAATTCTTCAATTTTAGAGGACATGATGATGATAGGTGGTGACGTCATTTCTCCTCTCGCTCGCTGATTGATTTATGATAAAGTATGTTTTTATTTCTTGGGTTATATTCGACGAGTAAAAATAATTAATTATCACATTTTCACTATAAATTTAAAAATGAAATGAAAATATACTCATAAGTCACTCAAGTTTTTTTTAATAATAATCCAATACCACGCCTAATAAGAGTTATTATAATATGTATTTATATGCTAAATAATTTAATTTATCATTGTATATAATTGACAAATATCATCACATTATTTTTATCAAATTTAAATAATTTCATATTTATATTATTATATTATATTATAATATAATATTTATATTTATATTTTATTTCATTTTAGAAATTATTAAGAACCATTTACAATTAAAACATATATATATGTTATATTTATTTAACTAAATTCATATTTTTCTGATTAGTTTATAATTTATATCATTTTAAGTGTGTTTTGTTCATTTTAGAATTTAGTAAATGATTATTCAAAATTTAAATTATTTTTAATTTATTCTATAGAATTATCGTGAAATAAGATTTATTTTATATTATTTAAACTATTACTATCTTCATAATTTTTTATTATTTGATAAGTATTTGTATACAAAATATATTTCTTATATATATTTAACACATTTAATATTCTTTTATGATTTATTTTATTATTTTATAACATTTCTTTATTTTTTCTTATTTTTAAATTATTAATTAGAATTCATAATATTTAATCCAATTTTAAAATAGTTTAGGATCTATTTTATATTATTTATAATATATATGATTTTTGTGACTTTTGTAATTTTAATTTAATTAATATATATTTATAATCTAAATACAATTTTTTGTAAATATTTAGTTGATTTTATATTTTTTTTTCAAATTTATATTACATGTATTATATTTTTATTGGTTAAAGGTTTATTTAATAATTGTATAATTATGTTGATATAAATTATATCTAAAATAAAATGTAAAACAAAGTACGACTAAAGACAACTAGATTATTTAGTTGTACTCAATAGATTGATGTGATTGAATTATGACATAATCTAATGATAAACTTTCTTGTACACATTGACAAACAGTACAACGGATACCGATAATTAGAAAAAACCTAAATTTATTATAAGATCATCACTTTGTCTTTGATACAAAGACTAAACAAGGAGATGGACTCAATGATTTGTAATAAAAGTGATTAATATGATTGTTTCGCGACTAACTAAATGGGAGAGTTTCAAACTATTGTCATGTGAGTTAAACTATTATTTGACGTATAATGTAGTATGCAAAAAGTTGTTTTATAATATATGAATGTGGAGTTATTTACCTTTAATCTTTTTTAGGGCGCGGATGTAGGCACCCCAACTATTAATGAGTTCACCCCACTAAGAAAAAATCAATAAAAGTTCCAAAGTTACGTCTCCCTCCCACAAAATACTACACCCCAAACACATCATCTTCTCTAGCCCTTCACCACCACTCCAACTCTGCCATTATCATCGCCCATCACACCGTCGCCGCCACTGTCGAACAAGAAGAAGAAAAATCGTGATGGGTGGTGAAAGGTAAGTGATGGATGGGCGACAAAGGGTAAGAAATAGATGAAAAATAGGGGTGTTCGTCTCTGATTTCTTGAGCATATGTCATGTGTTTGAACTTTTTGATCGAACATTACAACGTTGTTTGAAAAAAGATTTGAACAAGCCTTAAAGGGGGCGTTCAGATCAATTTTTCGAACATGTGTTTTGTGTACGAATCAATTTTTCGCAGTTGTATTTCGTGTTCGAATCGATTTTTTAAACCTATATTTTGTGTTCGAAAGTTTGGTTCGAATGACTTTTTCCAAGGCATTTTTTTTCTTTTTCTTTCTTCAATGGCACGACGGTGGTAACATATTTTTGTGTGCACTTTTTGTTTATATTCTTCAATAGACGGTGACCATGGTAGTGGCAGCAGTGATGGGCGACGGCTGGAGTGGTGGTGGGGAGTTGAAGTAGATGAAATATTTGGGGGTGTAGGATTTAAGGATAATATTGACATTTTTGTGATAATATTTTTATTGGGGTGAACTAATAAATAAAACGAGGTGTGTATATCTACGCCATTTATTTTAAATTTGCTCGTGTTGACCAAATCATGACTTGAGTATTTTAAGTTATTATATTACATTAATAAATTAATAATATTACACTTACATCGAATGAATTTACACCATCCACTCAATTCGCTTTGTGCATCGCACGGGTTAAGCACTAGTGTAAAACTAAACCCTAAAATATAAAAAATAAACCTTAAACTCTAAATTTTTGTCACATGTCATCAATTATAACTGACATATATCATCACGTATCATCACATATAATTAAATGATAATAAGTTTTTGCAGGGTGCACCTAGTAAGGTGCACCAAATCCATGTAATAAATTGACGCCTAACTTATTTAATTTTAAATTTTGAAAAATACATCTTTTTTTTTTTGTAAGGATGAAAGAAGTTGCTGCCATCTTATTCAACAAGAAAGAATTTATACGCACTCTATCACCTAACCTTGGCATAGCTTAGGAAATTAGGATTACAAACTTGACCCTAGCTACATTGGGTCGCAATAACTTTTTTCTATTGCGGGTTTTTGAAATTTTCAGGTGTCGATCTCATTTTCAGGAACTCCAGCTTTAGCTCCATAGACCATTATTCTTTGATCTTCTAATCTTTTGTTCTTTCCAACCCAATTTTAATCCAACATTGAAAAGAAATTCTATAATATGAACAAACACGTAACAACTCCCAAATAATACAAAATAAAGCTAAAATGAGTTGTTAATGAATGATTCATAATCCAAAAGCAAATAAGTTCCAATATGCATGTAAAAATAACTCCCCAAAACTTAAACATTGGTGGTCTCATCTAATGTAACTACACTAACAAACCTCTTAGTAAATCAGAAATCAATGATACAATTTACAAGAAAAATTATGGAATTCTTAAAAAAAAAAGTAATCTTGCATACGAGCCTCATGAATCATCCAAACCCCAGTCAAGTTGTACCAAATTCATATATGAAGTTGTCCACGACCTCACAGACTATGCAATACCACTTATCACTTATGTATAAGGACATGTACGCACTCAAATCAACTCATGAAATGCGTAGCCCATAAGCTTGCCCTTGGTCTACAATCTTCACTGTTCATGAGGCAAATGCATGTGATTTGTGAATCAAAAAGATCTTTATGAAGGTTGTAAATAAGGTTATTTGATAAGATATGAAATATTTGAATAAAAGTGTCTAAATGCGAACTAACGCACAAGAATATCACTTACTACACATTAACACTTGAAGCTTTGAGTGCTTCACCTTATCCTAAAATATTTAAATTCAAATTATACCCTTTATAATATTGGCTTAAGCAACTAAACCTTTTTTATTAGCTTCCTTTATGCTAATAGCCTTTATAATGCAGTAACTACAATCAACCCTATCGTCAGAGGTTTTTTCTTTTTTGTTCCACTTTGGCGCCTACTTTTAATTACAAAACCTCTGCAACAATTCAACTTCATTCAACTGACATAAACAACCACTGTCATCATTCATACTCACTTGTTTTTAGTAAACTTGTAAATATGTGGCTTAAAAAGAATATGATAATAAGTTTAAAAGGGCTAACTATGGATTATTTTCTTGTAGTAGCTTATTTGTAGAAAGGTAAAAAGGTGTAAAAAATCTTCTAAAATTATTTTCACAAATCAAATGCATTAAGGCCTCGACCAAGACTAAGACAAGTTCTAATATTTTTGCAGATTCATTAAAATAATCTCAAGATATAAACTATTATTATATGATTATGAACTCACCGGGTATGTCTAATGAATACAATAAACGTAAGTTAGCAATGGCTCTACAAGTTCAAAGAGTTTGTTATCAATTTTCAACTTGGATACTAGACTCCTAAATTCTCAAATCAAGAAACATTACAATCTTCAATTACACCAATGATTTCAACATTCCATCCTAATGGAATTTTTTATTTTTTATTTTTGAAAATAAACGTGCTAAAGAAAATTAAAGATGAAATAAAAAAAGCTAATGCAGTCTTATATGCCATGTAAAAAGTAATGAAAATATAATATGCAAGACCAAGGTAAACTGCACTTCCATCCCCCAAAACTTATTTTTATTATGGAGTAACAAGTTTGGAATAAATAAGTGGTTCACCTTGGTCGAAACTCACAGAATTATGATGATGGGGGCGAAGATTGTTCGGCTTACGTGAAAACTATCCATCCTTCGTAGCATTCTCATCAGGGACCTTATATCTCTCTGAGTGCCTCAGACATCCCCCCGAATTCCTTGGGTTTCTCCCTAAACTCAGCATAATTCATCTCCAAAACATCCATCTGATGCTCCATGTTTCTCATCCTTTCTCCATTATGCTCCTCTCATGAGCATTGTCTCACTTCTCGGTTTGACATTTCTGGTTCATCTTCCTTCGTTATGGGTATGATTCTTCGTTGGGTATACGGTATACCTTCAGCTTCATCCATCGCCTTCTTCCGAAGAAGTGCTTGCTTCACTTGTCCATGTTGGGCGAGTCCTTCTCCTAATTTGTTTGATCTTCTAAATATCTTGGTGAGGTTAATGTCGGATTTGGTAGAGGAAATTCATCTCTAGCCCTTTGTTGGAACATGAATTGTTTTTGGTACGAATTGATCATTCTTGTGTTTTGCATATGCTCGAGATTTAATTCAATGCTCCCGACGAAGACTTCCCATTAACTAAAGTTAATATCCGATGCCTCATCGAACGGTGTGATCATACCACCGATGCAAATGGGCCCCAGAGGCACTACCGATTAATTCTTGAATTGTTCACTTAAGGATACCCCCACGTTGAACGTCATACCCATCATCATACTCCACAATGCTAACAACTCTTGCTTCCTCACTCCCCTATTTTCAGCCCTTGTCAAGATCGTCAAAGAGATTACTCTTTGAATGTACCATAAGACATAATTCCAGGTTTTTGATGCCTTGGTGAGCCATGCGACATACCTTTGTAATTTGGTCGCATCGACCATCTTGGTTATGTCATCCCACATTTTGTGAACTTGGAAGTAAGAAGGATCACTATGGAAAAGATTAGCAAACTCATTTATGTAAACTTGTTGTCCTTCTTTGGCAAGCAAAACACTACCAATTTCGGATCTTTCATTATCTTATTCTTTATGATATTGAAAGTACTTTGGTATTCTAGAGTCATCCGCCTATAAGTCCACCATCGGGTCATCATCAAATTACTCGTCCAAACTATTTTCTTAAACAATTGGTTGACATCTTCCTTAATTCTGAGGGCTCGCATGGTCGGAGCGTTTTAAAATGACTCAACCCATCTCATTTCTCCCTTCTCTCAGAACTGTACAGGCACACTCCCACCAATCCCGGATTAGTGTTAGGACTTGGCAAGTGTTGAGGTCTTGGAGAGTCGGGTGGTGACGGGGTTTGCTCTTCCCAGATTTGAGTTCCCTGGCTTGACGAACGGCTTCGTTGGCTAGCTCCACAGTTTAACAACATTTCCGCATAAGAATTTGGAGCAAGTGTGAGAAATTAACAAATCATTATAAATCAAGTTATTTAACTGCTCACTTCTAACATAACAAAGTATATTCTCTATGGATTTAATAATCATCAATACTCTATTAATCAACATAATTCAAGTGTAAATCATACGAAGTTCAAGTCCAAAGATCTTTATATACACAATATCCCCCAAACTCAACAAAACACATCATCCACATGAACTGAAAGCTCCAAAAAGAGGAACTCAAGTTATTAAAGCTCCACCATCAACACTTCATGCTTTAGTCATTCCACTCATATAATTCAAAAATTGAGCATGCCACTCAAGTGTTCAATAAATTCCTCGAAGATTATTCAATTCTAAATTCAAATCACCAAGTACCTTACATCAATCTCAAAAATTTATCAACAAACATATCATAGTTAAGCATTAAGAACAAAGACATAGCAAGAGTTCCCATATAAATTGGATTTTTTCAAAAATCCCTCGATAAAAACCCTAGTTTGAAAAACATGATAAAACTCACCTTGTTTTTGGACTTTCATGAAGATGGATAGATGAATGATTTGGAATGTGGTTACTACCGAATTTTTTAGATAATTTGCAAGAAGGAAAATCTGCTTTTCGGTGCTTTGGGAGAAAGAATGAAGAAGTTACAAATTTTTCTAGGCGTGTCGCGACGGGTGTACGGAAAAGGGCCCGATGGTTCGAGCTGTCACATACCCTGAAAAATAACCCGCTGGTTCAGGCTGTGTCTCGGCCACTACTGGGTGTCGCGACACCCTTAAAAATTCTTTTTTTTTTTGTTAAAAATTAAAATAAAAATAAAAACAACAAGTGTGTACCATATGATCGAGTTGCCTCCCAACAAGCACTTAATTTTATGTTTTTATTTAGATGATCATTCATTTTAATGAATCGCCCAATTAGTCGGATGATTATCATCTTCTTGTTTCCCATCATCGATAACATGCTCCTTGATTTTTGACTTGATTGATTCGCCATTCTTGAATCATGATTTTCTATAGATATAAGATACGTTGCTTTCTTTGTTCACCCTTTAGGTGAGTTCTCATTTTCTCATGTCGATTAATTACCCCACTTGTAGCTAAAAATAGGAGTCCGAGAATCAACGTGATATTTCTATCTTCCTGCATATCTAAACCATAAAGTTAACAGGAAAAATAAAAACACCAACCTTAATAAGTACATCTTCTACAATAACCTTTGGATAAGTCATGGACCTATTTGCAGTTTGAAGCACTATTGTAGTTGGTTTTCTTGTACCAATCTTCACTTCTTTACAATCAATAGTGGTATCAAGTTAATACCACTACACTTCTTTACAATCGCATAATGTTTTCTCGAATAGATCACCCCCAAAATTACAAGTCTAACTATGATCAGTAATATACATCTTATAACTTAGGGTGTTAATTATTTCTGATACTAGCTAGAATCATCGATCGTTCTAGGGTGTGAGGAAAAGAATGTAGGTGGCAATATCTTGGCAGCATTACGAGGAAGAAGAGTAATTTGAATTATTGGTAATGCTTCTATCCTATTCAAGAATGTTAGTAGAATGTATTATCTTAAAATAAGCTTTTTTGTTGGCTTCAATTTTTCGGCAGCATCTCCCCTTAGTTCTCCAAGTACAATATATTTCAATGCACCCGAGAACAAAAGAAAGATGCAATAACCAAAATTTCAAAGTCAACATAAAACATACGCATAAGATATAACTATAATACACCCACATTTTCAAACTGTCCAGAAATTGAACAATTCAAAATTTAGTATCAAACTCTCTATTTGATACTAAATCTCAAACGGGTCTAAGGTACGTATTATAGAAGGAAACAATTCAAACTTTGGTATCAAACTCTCTATTTGATACTAAATAAAATTAAACGAGTCGAAAATACCTATTATACATACTATATTAATCATACAAAATTTAAAACAACAATATCAACCAAACGCAACATTATCCACCAAACGCAAATAGTCCGTCGGTCTTCCCATGCATATACAATATACATTTATTTAAAATCCAGTCGATCACCACGGCCTTCCCATGCATGTATAAATACATTTTTTTAAACCCGACTGATCACCACGGCCTTCCCAAGCATGTACAATATAAAATAAAATATTCGGCATGTATCACAATATATATAAATTCGATAATGTAATACGATAACCTAAACTATGCCTAAACTCAATAAAATCGAAACCTACATTTCTAGTTAGATGCGATTGTACCCTAATTTCCTAAATATTAACTAATTTACCCTTAAACTATGACTAAATTCGAATTTGGACCTTAATTATCCAATTAGAAATTATTAGGACTGATTGTTGGACTGTTAGCTCCTCCGTAATCTCGGTTCTCATTGGGTTGGATTATGACTCCCAATGGTGGTTCAATTTGTGCGAGTGGTGGTGCTTGTTGCTGGAATTGTGTTTTCAACGTTTGAAGTTGCGATTGCAATTGGTTGACTTGGTTTTTCAGATCGCCTATGGCATATCCTCCATCTTTGATCTAACTCTCGTCGAATTGTTTCAACAATAATTGGCTTCGATCTTTGGATCAAGGCTTTCTAAATGTGTCCCTTTAAAAATATTCACATACACTACTTGAAATTCACTCAAACCAAACTTCAAAATAAAACAATGTCTATATTAAAATTAATTATTTTATTATATTATTATTAATTCAAATTGGTCCCCGTTAACATTGCCAAAAACTTGTTTGCTAACTTATTTGATATCTAATCGCACGTGTACGGTGTAGATGCAGGATACCGGCGAGAAAGATCATATTCCACAAGAACCAATTATTTTAAACTAAAAAGTAATATAATTACGATAAATTAATTTTATTTAAACTCATAAGAATGGAATGGTTTTTTTTTGTCGATGAACGATCAATAAACATAATAAAATCTTATAAAAACTATTGTAAAAGATTGTCAAGGTCAACATAATTCGAAGTAGAGAGAATGAATAGTCGGATATAAGTATTCTGAGGTATCCGTTAATTCTTAGGTCTATGGATGTTTTTAAATAAGTATCAGTAAACGATGTTAAGTTCAGTGTTAAAACACTAGAACAAACATCAAACAGTTTCAGAGTTGTAAATAACGAAATAAGAACAGATGTTAAGACTGGTGTTAAAACACCCGAATTAACATCAGACAACTTATGTAAATAAAAGTAGCGGAATAATAAAAATAATTTCAACACAGCAATTTAATTTTCATTTGTAAGCAAACGTGCTTACGAACTGAGTTTACAAACCTGAGAACTATATTACTTTAAATCGTTTAAGATCAATACAAAATAATAAAGTAATATATGAAAAACACTAGTATCAACACTTGATACTAAAATACTTGTCGCCTCGGTATGATGATTTATTAGCACGAATTTGTCTTATTTTTATTAGTATTTTAGTTTATTTTTGCTATTTGTTTTTGGTATAAGTTGGATGATTTAAGATTAATTCTGTAGTTTTATAGTTTCGACTTATTTTACCGTGTTTTAATCGTAATTCATGCAAATAAGTGATTATTTGTGATTTTTCACTTTACAGCTAAGTAACCGGAAGAGTTTAGCACGTAAAAGACGAAGTTCGATGTTAAAGAATAGAAGAACAAGCTTTTCGGCGAAACGAGTAGCAAAAGATAGAGAGAGACGGAGGCAGACGCGCAGTCGCATCGATTGATGCGACCGTCGACGCTAGCCATGATCCGCGTCAGTCGACGCACTGTCGATGCAACTTGGTGAAGCGTCGATGTCGACGTAACGTCGACACAACTTGCTGAAGCGTCGATGTCGACGCACCCGCCCAGTCGACGCGCACGCCCAGGCAGCACCGACGCCGAGCACCAGCGCGCGTTAGTCGACGCACCGGCGACGCGACGGCCCAGAATTCGGATTTTAGGGTTTCTTGTGCGCCAAGTCATGAAATAACTATATAAACCCTTCATAATTCGGATTAAAGATACAACCACTACCCAAGACACCTACCTAGGGTGGAGAAACCTATTTTCAACACCCTACAACATATTTTAAAGATCCAAGTCGAAGATTCAAGGCCCGAAGCACCAAGACGAAGACGTTCGTTCAAAATCTGATTTTATCGACCAAGATCAACCGTTCGTAGTCCGTATCTACAGCAATCCTTCAGCACTTTTTAGACATTAATAAGTTCTCTAAACTTTAGTTATTTCTTTTAGATTAATTCTTAGTTAATTTATYTTTTTAAGTATTTATTGCTTTCCGTTTGATAATTAGAATCGTTTGAACCATTGAATCGCTGAAACTTTGAACCTTAGATTTCGTTTTTAATAATTAATTAGTTGCTGCGTTTTACCTTCGTTCATGCTTGGTGATGACATTGTTCATGCTTAGTTCATTTATCGCTTATGTTTGGTTAATTAGTTTATGATATGCAATTACTTGGAAATTTTAGAATTAATTTTGTTCTTGAGAATTCATATGCTTGATAGTCGTAATCGTAGTTCAATCCATGCTAGTTAATTATAGTTGGTTAATTAGTTCAAGATAGTTAGTTATTTCTTTTTAATCTCGTAGTTATAATTTTCAAAAACCAAATTTATACAAGTTCTCGTGTTAAACATTGTGATTAAACAAACATTAAAAATTCCGAACGTCAGTCCTTGAGAGACGACTCGAGTTAAGCTTGCCAAACCTACACGCGATCCCGTTATTTTGCGGGCGAGCTATTAAATTTCTAACAATTATTTATAAAGTTGGCACACGCAAAAGCCCGAATCAAAAATTGACGCCGTTGCCGGGGACTGAAATAGGTTTTTATAATGTTTGTTCGTGTTATTTTATGCTTTTCCGTCTATTTGTATAAAGGTTCTTTGTTTACCACTCGATGCGTTTAAATTGTTTGTCGATTGATGCATGGTCGTCGAAGTTTACGAAACGAACTTGCGCCATTTGTAGACAACGTTGAACGAGTTGGGAGACCGAGAAGGCTCTTTCATTCCCCCGACACAATTAATTATAATACAACTTCAGCCAACATGTCAAACACTACCCCTATTGGAGGCCGAGGACCAGGAGGAAGAGGAGGAGGACGAACGAATGGTGGTCGAGGGCAAGGATAAAAGAAAATAAAGTAATAATAATAATAATAATAATAATAATAATAATAATAATAATAATAATAATAATAATAATAATAATAATAATAAAAAGAAAAAAAAATGTCTTACCATCGTGGACCGGCCATTCCAATAAATCCTTCGATGAAAGAGTACGAAATAGATGATTGGTACTACGCGCAACTGCCGGAATTCCATGGGCATGAGAGCGAGGATCCGGTGGAGTTCATTCAAAAATACGAAGCAGTCACCCATACTTTTCCTCGTCTCAACCTTACAAGAGAGCAAATTAGGAGGCGTTTCTTTCTGTGGCAACTAAATGGTAAAGCATATCAATGGCTGATAAACTTGGAGCCCGATTCCTTGCTGAATTGGGAGGACGTATACGAAGAATTCATGTTAAAGTTTTACACTCCTAGATGGCAACAATACTACTCAAGCCGAGATGACGCTCCATACACCCCACACATTTTTATTGACGAGTCTTACGTTTCTCGCGACCAATTTTCAAATTCTTACTTTTCGAGCCATAAATGTAGTCGTTGCGGAGCACTTGGGCATTGGGTGACTGAATGCCAAGTTACGTTTACCGAGGAGCCACTGGAGGATGATATTGCCACAGAGTCTAATGCTTCTTACGACCACTTTTCCTATTATCCTAGCTGTGACGAATACGATCTTAATGATCATTTTTTAGCGCGGCAAGAGGTTCAAGAAACTGAGGCCATTTTTCATGCAGACGGCATTGAGCGATTAATGGATGATGACTTATCTAAGATTGCGAAATATTTAGAAAGGTTGAGTGCTCGAATAATAGCTTCGTTGAGAGAATCGTCGAGCGCGGGGGATGAGGAACCAATTATTGATGTTGTGGATCCCATCGTCGAGGTAGAGATTCCGAGCCCAACTACTTGTTTAGAGGAGGAATGTAACGATGAGGTTATGGAAGATTTGGATGAATTTGTCCCTCTTGTGCTTGATGATGTCGTGTTGGATGATGATGTGAAGATTTTTCCCTTGGGGAATCCGGAGGCTGATGTAGTGATGAGTTTGCTTGAGTCTTGCATGGAAGAATACGACGTGGTGCCGATTTTGGAGAATGTGATTGTTGAGCCTCACGTCATGCCAATAGAGATTCCGGTGGATGCTGCGAATTCAAGCTTAATTGAGGGAGTTGGAGGGGATGAGAAAATTTTAGAAAATAAATTTACTCCTCTTGAACTCGATGGTTTAGACGACAACGCAGAATTTTTCAACCGGGAGGCAGCAATTTTGGGGATAAATGCAAACAACGTTGTTGTGGACGATATAAATTTTGATGAATTTTTAGATGAGGATGTTATACCACATGAACCGTTAATGGATTTTAATTTTGACGTGGTGGACGAATTAATCAAGAAGAATGCGACGGCCGAGTCTCTTTTTGAGCCACCCATAGCTTTCAACAAATTAAAGATTGCGATGGAGGATGATAAATTCTTATTTTCGACGGATTTCCTCGTTTATCCCAAGGTTGTGGATCACCATGTGCCCGAATTTATTGTTGATGTATTTATGGTGATAGATTATTCACTTTTTCGACCCCCGAAGCAAGTTAATATTTTTGTTCTACGATTTGCTTACCATGCGCGCCTTTGAGGAATACATTGTCTATGCTTACTATTGGAGAACACTAAGGTGTGACACGATCGTCATCTATTCTTAGATCCGGGATAGCAACGTTCATAGAAGGCGTCGAGCTTTTGACGTTAAACAAGCGCTTCTTGGGAGGCAACCCAAGTATTTATTCAAGACATTTTCGATCACGAGTTCGAGACGAAGGATTATTGCACGAACGCCTTTTTGGAGTTGCTCGCCAATTTTTTTAGGGATGTTCTCTTATTCCCTTTCTCCCTTGCTTTTATTTTCTTATACTCGTTTATGGCAATCAGGGGATTGCCGAGTTTTTAGAGGGGGGATGGTTGAGTGTGAATTATAGTTGAAGTTTGTGCAAATTTAAAATTTTTTGTGGGTTTGTTGTGCTAAATTTTACGTGATTGATCACTAATTTCTGCGCTGTATTATGTTTGTATGGCTTGCCTGTCAAAGTTAGCTAAGTATGATTTGAGATTTTAGTCTTTTGAGCGTGCATAAGTGCATATATATATTTCAAAATTTATTATTTATTGTAAAATGGTACTTGCACGCAATTGATTTCGCAAAACTTTAAAAGCAGCGTCAATTCAAAAAAAAAAATTCATGCAAAAAGCCTGTGAGTAGCCTGATTGTTTATCATCATTGCATGTACTTGAATGAGTTTTGATTTGAAATCTCTTTGAAACCGCTGTGTGTAGTTGACTTTGAAAATGACGTTAAGCCACATATAAAACCCTATTCCAGCCATATCCATAAAATTTTAGCCACTATAAATTCCGAATGAGCCAATCATAACCAAATAATCCTTGCCTATAGCCCTGAGTGATTTTATTGAGTCGACCCCTACTAACCCATTAAAAGTGTGGGGTAGGAGTTGGTAATTTTTATTGGTTATTAGTGTTTTGGAGTTTTTACAAGGGATTTATGAATTTTTGTAATAAAGGATCACCATCCTTCAATAAAAAGAAAAAAAAGGAACGACCCCATAAAAAAGAATTAGAGGGGATTAAAAAAAAAGAAGAGAAAAAGAAAAAGAAAACAAGAAGGATGGTGAATTATGATAGTCATTGCCTACGCGCTAATGAAGGCTTATGTTTTATTGTTTATTTTGTTATGAAGCCTAATGCTTAAAAGGCAAGGAGTTGAGTTGTAATAAGTGGTTTGAGCTTCAAGTCGGTTTTACGGTTTGCGAGTTGGGAAATAGCCTAATTTAAAGGCTACATTATGAGCATTTAGTGAGGTTTTTCTTTTGTACGAGGTGAGGCATCTTGCTTCGTGATTAGATTAGTTGGGGGGTTATTTAGCCACACGACTTATATATTCCATACCCGTCCAAAGAGCCTTACATTACAACCCGCGAAGACCTTTTCCGATTCTTAGTTTTGACAGAACACTTAATTTGCGATTGAAAAGAGATTGATTTTCTGTGCTTATTTTATGTGTTTGTATTTGTATGATTTGAGTGTATACACGTCCCATGCAGAAAATACTTGAGTGCTTTTGAGCGTACACTTATATATATCTTTCGTGAGGAATCATGATTTTGTTTTGGAGCGATAATGTAATAATGGTCGAGTGATTGACGTTGCGTGATTTGTACCTATATTTTCAAAATTATGTATGTAGCATAGCACGACTCATTGCTTGAGCTGATTTTCTTTCTTGTTATACTTTGAATCTATCGTTTGTTCGAGGACGAACAAACCAATAAAGCGTGGGGTAATTGATTAGCACGAATTTGTCTTGATTTTTATTAGTATTTTAGTTTATTTTTGCTATTTATTTTTGGTATAAGTTGGATGATTTAAGCTTAATTCTGTGTTTTTATAGTTCCGACTTATTTTACCGTATTTTAATCATAATTGATGCAAATAAGTGATTATTTGTGATTTTTCACTTTACAGCTAAGTAACCGAAAGAGTTTAGCACGTAAAAGACGAAGTTCGATGTTCAAGAATAGAAGAACAAGCTTTCCGGCGAAATGAGTAGCAAAAGATAGAGAGAGACGGAGGCAGACGCGCAGTCGCGTCGACTGACGCGACCATCGACGCTAGCCATGATCCGCGTCAGTCGACGCAGCGTCGACGCACTGTCGACGCAACTTGCTGAAGCGTCGATGTCGACGCATCCGCCCAGTCGTCGCGCACGCCCAGGCAGCACCGACGCCGAGCACCAGCGCCGTCAGACGATGCACCGTCGACGCGATGGCCCAAAATTCGGATTTTAGGGTTTCTTGTGCGCCAAGTCATGAAATAACTATCTAAACCCTTCATAATTCGGATTAAAGATACAACCACTACCCAAGACACTTACCTAGGGTGGAGAAACCTATTTTCAACACCCTACAACATATTTTAAAGATCTAAGTCGAAGATTCAAGGCCCGAAGCACCAAGACGAAGACATTCGTTCAAAATCCGATTTTATCGACCAAGATCAACCGTTCGTAGTCCGTATCTACAGCAATCCTTCAGCACTTTTTAGACATTAATAAGTTCTCTAAACTTTAGTTATTTCTTTTAGATTAATTCTTAGTTAATTTATATTTTTAAGTATTTATTGCTTTCCGTTTGATAAATCGTTTGAACCATTGAATCGCTGAAGCTTCGAACCTTAGATTTCGTTTTTAATAATTAATTAGTTGCTGCGTTTTACCTTCGTTCATGCTTGGTGATGAGATTGTTCATGCTTAGTTCATTTATTGCTTATGCTTGGTTAATTAGTTTATGATATGCAATTGCTTGGGAATTTTAGAATTAATTTTGTTCTTGAGAATTCATATGCTTGATAGTCGTAATCGTAGTTCAATCCATGCTAGTTAATTATAGTTGGTTAATTAGTTTAATTTAATTAGTTCAAGATAGTTAGTTATTGCTTTTTAATCTCGTAGTTATAATTTTCAAAAACCAAATTTATACAAGTTCTCGTGTTAAACATTGTGATTAAACAAACATTAAAAATTCCGAACGTCAGTCCTTGAGAGACGACTCGAGTTAAGCTTGCCAAACCTACACGCGATCCCGTTATTTTGCGGGCGAGCTATTAAATTTCTGACAATTATTTATAAAGTAGGCACACGCAAAATCTCGAATCAATGATCTTCTTTGTTGGTTACGCAACTTCAAAGATCTTTGTAATTAGAAGCGTGGCTCCAAGTCTTTTACTTTCTTGTGTTCTTCTTGATCTTGCATCGTCTTCTTGCTGCGTTCTCTAGTAAAAGTCGTGTATCTTAGTTGTTCTTCACTTGCGTCCTTGTCTTGTCTTAAAGACAAGACTCCTATACTTGGTAAACAAGTAAAATAAGTCCTAAATACAAACAAGGAAACTAAATAAAGTCCTAGACACAATCTAGGAAACAAATCTAGAGTCCTAATTTATCTTGAACCCAAGGTAAATAACAAAACAAGGAAAATAAGGAAATTCCATAAATAAATTTCCCAACAGTATCGATTCATGGTTCAATTTAATGATCTTCCCAACTCATCAAGTAATATTTTTGACTCAGCCTATTATAAGTTAATCATCTAAATAGTTTAACATTCCTCTCGAAATATTTAAATCATTGATCATAAGAACAAAATAACATATTTGTTCGAAGTTATACTCATGAATTTCAAAAGTTTAATAGACTTAGAAACTTCACATATAATCTCAATCCTAGCAGTCTTATTGTATATAATGTTTTACAATTAAAAGCCAAAGAATATACCACATTTATCGATTTGACTTATTACAATCAAACAATCATAAAAGACGATCAACCGTTGACGATATAATCAAGAATTTCATAATCACAAAAATAAATAGAAGGGTCATATTTGATTTGTTGAAATTCACAAAACATCAAACATTCATTATTTCTAACTTCGGTATACTAAAGGATTTAGCTAGACATAACTAAAATCTTATCCAGACAATTTATCGAACATTTAGCTAAGAAAAAAAAAAGGAATGAAATAACCAATAATTTCGGAAGTGATCCGTTGTCCTCTGTATTCTTCGCCAAAACTCTTACAATCTTATCAAAAACTCCCTCAAATCTCACTCTATGTTGTTCAAAGCCTTCTTGGATGTATTTGGCTTCATTACCAACACTCTTCTTATAACAAGTCTAATATTGGCCTTCAAGTCGGAGTTATGTCATGTTGTAACCACTACATAAAAAAACCGAAATTGCCGACGGCCATATCCATCAGTAATACGTCGGTAAATTACTTACCGATGGATAACAGCTATTGGTGAATTCTTTATCGGTAATTTCACTTTCCGACGGATTTCTCAACCCGTCGGCAAGTGCCGACGGCTTTCCGACGGACATTGCCGCCGGTAAGCTGCCGTCGATTCCTATTTTTTTTTCTGGATTTACTGATGGATATTTGCCCGTCAAGAATAAATTAATAATCTAAAAATAATAATGTCGACGGCCTCCACGCCCGTTGGTAAATAAAATATAATTTAATTTTACCGACGGTCTCCATGTCCATCGGTAAATCGTTTACTAAATTTTCAAACCCAGATTTGTACACTTCAACTAACTTATCAAACTCTAATTTCTTCAGCCTCAACTCATCGATAATTTTATTAGACTCGATCAATTTCTCAATCGTCTTAACAACATTCGAGGGCTAATAAAATTATCGATGAGTTGAGGTTGAAAAAATTGGAGTCAGACAAGTTAGCTGAAGTGTACAAAGTCGGGCTCGAGAGTTTAGTAAATGACGTACTGCTCACAAAAATATCGAATTAAACGAGTTGAAAACATAAAATGGGACAATTCGAAAATTAGTATCAAACTCTCTATTTGATACTAAATCGAATTAAACGAGTCGAAAATTCCTATTGTTATTTGATTCAGTCTTTTATGCACCCCGTTTATATTTAATTTAAAAACATTCAAACTTGCTCGCAAGAGTACGAGGATACTTGTAGGGTGAGAAGTTGACTCAAGCCGATTCTCTCGAGGACTACGATTCGGTATCTCAGATATTTTTCTCGATAATAATTAAACACATAAACTTATAAAAATTGGGGGTTTTGTTTGTTTGAATATTAATAACTAAGAATTTAAAACACAAGACTTAAATTTAAAAACTAGATTAATTTATCCTAAATTACCAACTAAGAATTAAAAGCATATTATTAACCAAATTAAATCCTAAATTTAATTAACTACTTAATTATCTAATAAGCAATTTAATTAAAATTCAGTAACTCAATATAAAACTTAAAACGCAACAGCATAAAAATTCATAATCCAACTCAATTAATCCTAACGAATCTACTTGCATGAAATTAACAATTACGAAACAAACGATAACTTGAATCTTAAAAAAGAAGTAAAATAACGTAAACTAGATTGCATGAATAATATCAACCAACTCAAGTATCCAAAATCCAAGCATAAACATGAAAAACTGAATCTAAATAGAGAATAACTTGCTACGATTGTTCAACGAAATCAAAATTCAAACGTAAACTCAAGAATAAAATAAAACTAATTATCTAAATCTTAAAGACCTGAGATTAAACTAAGAAAACAAGTAAAAGGTATAGAAAACTTATTAAAACTAATGAAAGCTGAAATATCTTCGTCTAATCCGAAGAGAAAACGCTGTACATCGGTCGAAAGCAGTTGAACGGCGTCGAACGGGCTCCGGAACTCGTCGTCGTTGAATCCTTGATTTTGCTCTTCGATCTTTGCGTTTTGATGTTAAAATCAAGTTCTAAACCCTAGGATTATGTTTATGGTAAGTTTCTAGGGTCAAAAGCACGCCTGGAACTCGGATTAATGCTTGGTATTTATAGATTTCCGATTTCTTGGACAGCAAGTAACGTAAGTCGGTTTACTGGGCCCGATAACGGTAGCACTTAGCGGTAAGGAGCTACCATTAAAGCTATCGTTAATGTATATGTTGTCTTCTAATGGTGATGGTAATGGTATGGTTGTAATCGTTAAGCTCTCAATCCACCTTCAGCGATTACGTAACGGTATGGTAACCGTTAGGTGTAACGGTAAGGCTACCGCTAGGTGCTAACGTTAACTTCAAAAACTTGCTACTTCTTCACCGGAACGTCGATTCTTGTCTCTTAATCATCAATCTTCATCTTTTACGTGTTGAGATCAATTAAGATCAAAATACGATAAAATAAGCTGGAAGCACAAAAATACGAATTTAAGCTTAAACTACCCAACTTATACCAAAAATAAATAGAAAAATGAACTAAAATACTAGTAAAAATAAGGACAAATATGTGCTAATCATTATTACTATATTAATCATACAAAATTTAAAAACAACAATATCAACTAAACACAACAATATCTACCAAACGCAAGTATAATATATATTTTTCTAAACCTGGACGATCACCACAGCCTTCCCGTGCATCGGCATCATCGACAAGTTTGTTGATGTCATCATTAAGTAGATCATTAAGGGTAATTTTGACAAAGTACATATTTGTTTTTGATAATATTAGTCCTTATTGATCTGGATCAATTTGATCCTCATAGATTTATTGTAAATTTATAAGCACAAGAATGTGATTAATTAACCTGCGTTGAAAATTAAACCTAAAGTTTTGTGTTGAGGATTGTTGTTTTTTATTTTTATTTATTCTATTTTCCAACTCATCTTCATGGTTTCAGCTTCTCAACAATTGTATTATTTTCTAATCCCATTTTCATATTTTTATTTCATACGTCGGACATTTGGAGAAGTGAAGACAGTATTTGAATCTTGACATTGAAATCAATTGTATCATTCAAATGAATATGTTAAAGTGGTACATGGCCTTTGGTATTCCAAATCAATTTAAAGTGGCAAGTATAACATAGTATGGCGGCACCAAAATTTTTCAAGATCATATTGGACCCTAAAACAGACAGTCTAGTAAGTTTCCATATAAATTGTGTGCTCATTCAATTATATTATTACTATATCTTGTAAATTTATCTAGAGTTGTCTTTAGAATCAATCTTTAGTTCTTGTATGTGCAACTGCTTTCTTGTAGGCAAGAATGAAAAAAATAATATATAGTTTCTTTTGTCTCCTGGGATTTTGCCATTTCCGTCATTATATTGTCGTACGTCGACAATATTTATCGAACTAATTTAATGAACTTGGTATTTTATTCGCCACATGCAGAGAATCCCATATAAACCTATATTCTCAAGTTGTTCAAAAATGGGACAATTCGAAATTTAGTTAAAACTCTATATTTGATACTAAATCGAATTAAACGAGTCAAAAATACCTATTGTTCTTACTATATTAATCATACAAAATTTAAAAATAACAATATCAACCAAACATAACAATATCCACCAAACGCAAATATAATATACAATATACATTTTTTTTAAAACTCGGCTGATCACCACGGTCTTCCCATGCATGTACAATATACATTTTTTTTAAAATTCGGCCGATCGCCACGGCCTTCCCATGCATGTACAATATACATTTTTTTTAAAACCCAGTCGATTACCACGGCCTTCCCATGCATGTACAATATAAAATAAATATTCGGCATGCATCACAATATATATAAATTCGATAATGTAATAAACTAACTATGCCTAAATTCAATAAAATTGAATCTACATTTCTAGTTAAATACGATTGTACCCTAATTTCTTAAATATTAACTAATTTATCCTTAAACTATGACTAAATTCAAAATTGGACCTTAATTATCCAATTAGATACGATCAAATCCTAATTGTTTAAGAAATAAAATTAAAAAAAGATTTTAATATTCTCTTTTTAATTAATTTGAAACAGGAAATTATTATTTTTTATTTAAAGAAAACAGATTTTAAAAATTAAAAAATAAACATAAAATTAAAAAAATCAGAAAAATTAATTTCTGTTTATACTTAATTGAAAATTGTTTTACACAAGTAAAATAAATTTCAAAAACAAAAATAAATAATAAACACAAATTTTAAATAGATAACTCATAAAAAATCCAACCCTAAATTCAATTAAATCAAAGTCTAAACCTAAGATCATTCATAATTGCATAAATCAAACCTAAATTCCTAAATTGAACCCTCAATTAAATTTCTCAAAACCTAACTCCTAAATTCAAACTCTAAACCCTATATTAAAGCCTAATTCAACGCCTCAACCGTAATTTAAAACCATATATCATAAATTTAATCAAACCATAATTACTAAATTGAATTACAATCAAATTAAATCAAAATCCTAAATTTTAAAAAAAACATTCAAATTGAATTAAAAGGCTAACATACCTTAATATATGATAGTGCGGTGCTCCGACGGGGGTGGCGGTCGCTCCCTTCTCCCTTTCCTACTCGCCTTTTTTTTTTGTTATTGCTTTGTGAATTGTGGAGCATTCTGCTCGCTGCCGCCGGTTTTATGAAGTTTACCGACGGACACATTTCTGCGGTAAAAAAATTCATCGTTGCCGACGGAAATAATCCGTCGGTAAATATAAGTCGGTGTTGCCGAAGGCCTAATTTTCGTCGGTAAATAATATCTGATTTTTTTAAAATTACCGACGGACGCGTGTCGTCGGCATATTTGGCGGGCTTTACTCCCGCCTACTTCCCGATAATTTGCCGACGGACAAAACTATCGAGGGGCTACGTTCATTGGCACGCCGTCAGTAATTGTGGACGTTGTTAATGCCGAACTTTTACCCACGGGATGCTGTCCTTCGGTAATGTCCGTCGGCGTTTTCGAGTTCTTTTGTAGTGAACTTCTCTAGGCTCATCGAGGGTTGTATAGCGGTAGTTACCCTGGGTCGCTATGTGTGAACTGGAAAAATGCTCTCTGGATCGGGTTGGAGAGCGATCGCGACACTGGGTCGCAACGACATGCCTAGAAAATAATTATTTGTTGCGATCGCTACGCTGGGTCACGACAACTCGTTTTTAATGCAAAATTTTAAAATTCTCATGGGCCGATCTCGTTTTCAGACCCAATGATCTCCAACTTCAGCCCCATAACCGAATCTTCTTTGATCTTCTATTCCTTATGCTTCCAAGCCCAACTTTAAGCCAACATTGATAAAAAAATCATATAAAATGAACAAATACGTAAAACTCACAAATAATACAAAACAAAGTTAAAATGAGTTGTTAATGCATAATTTATAGTCCAACTTAGCAAAATAAGTTCCACTATGCATTTAAAAATCGTGTTTATAAAGTAAAAGATTATCTATTGTTGTATCAAGTAAAAAGTACATAACAATATTTTGCTATCAAAAAAGATTTTTATTTTATTTTTTTGCAAAAAAGAAATTGTGTTTAATAAGTGAGAAATGCATAACAACATTCGCTCATTAAGTGAGAATTTTTTGTAATCAAGTAAGAAGTTTTAGATATTAAGTAAAAAAATTTTGGATATGTAGTAAGAGTTTTTTTGGCAACAAAATGAATTTCCGTCGTGAAATTTTCTGGCCGACCTGATTTTCGAACATATAATAAGAATTTTTTTGATAAAAAAGGGGAATATATATTTGGGCGGTCAGAAAATTTTCCAGTCGGCCTGTTTTATGGCATATAGTAAGAATTTTTTTTGCAAAAAAAAATCCCACCATAAAATATATTGTGGTCAACTTGGCAACGGTGGTACACAGATAGCCATTCTACTATCAATGCTATATTATTATTATTATTAAAATAAATACAATATATATATATATATATAAATATAATATAATGAGAGAGATGCTAAAAATTACTTATTTCAACTCTCACGTCAAACTTAAAAAAGAAAACTCATTTTAAAATGAGATGAAAGAACCAATATTAGAAGATAACACCCACAATCTTTGTAAATAAATATTATACGTAAAAATCCATATGACTTGTTGCTGTCAAAAAAAGATAAATCCATTTGACTTGCGTTTTCTAACGTAGTACAAAGTTGCATCACAATTGCAAAAACAAAACTCCGCGTGAGCCCCTTCCCAAGTCTTCTCAAGAAAGCATGAAAGAATATTCCAAAGTAGATATGCCATAACCCAAACAATCTCATGTCTCGCAAACAATCTTTTAAGATATGTTGTTATTCATAAATCTAAATCATGTGAAATATAAAGTGGAATGAATAACACGAGATTTGGTGCATCAGAAATGGGGGCCTCTTCTTTTTTTACTTTCCAATCTGAAATATCAAGATGTTATGTACCATTGATGATTATATTAGACTTATAATTCAAAGCACATGAATCTCATATAATTCTCAACATTACACACATAAAATACTACAATTTCAATTTCAAAAACACAATAAACAATCATCCAAACTTTCCACATAAAAACAGTAAATAAAAGTACCTTAAGAATATATATACATTAGACAAAAACTCATTGAAAAAACTGAAACTGTAATTTTACACTGAATATAAAATCTTTAATTCCCAAGCACCTAATTTTTTAATACAAATTCTGCACACAGGTCACAGGGTGACCACCATGCTTTTAAGTTTTCTTCAGAAATTCTTGTTGGAATTTATAAATACGAACACCATGATCGTGCCGTGAAAGTTTTAAAGTTTTTTAGATGCAAAACATACTGTGAACGAATATATTTATACAATAAATAAATGAGATAAAATATGAAAATTTTACCGTAAATTCAGATTCGAGTTCAATACTAAGGTATCCACGCAATTAATTCTCGACTGCAAGATCCAACTTCAATGTATTGCTATCGTGAAGAAACCTAGAAAATCTGACAAAAGTTCAAAAACTCTCCAATCTCAAAATCAGGATTTGTTATGATATTTTCTAAAAACTCCAGTTACATAAGAGAAATTTAATCCTAAAAAGGGTTGTACTGTCCAAGATATGGGGCCAAAACAGAATTAGCCCAAGTACTCTTATTAATATAACATAGATAATTATATACAAGTCCAATTTAATTTGATTAAATAATTTTTATCAAATAGAAATTAACATCATATTTATTATATTACAATTCTAAACTGAATATTTAATACTTTCTTGATACACTCTTAAGTTGGAAAGTAATCGCATATAGTGTGACCCTATATGCATTTATATATGACATCAATCTAATGATGATCCAAACAAAACTCCTAGACGACTTAGTTGGACGAACTCAATATATAAAAAACATTCACTTGAACTCAGCGAATTATAACCTTTATACAAAACTTTGGTGAAATTCTTTTCATTCCGAATCACTCGATTAAGTTTAAAATTTATCCAAGTGTCTATCTCAATGACTTAATCAATTTATCTCATCTTTATTAGTCGACAACTAGACAATACTCAATTACTATATTGAATATGTCTCTTGCAACTTTAGTCGACCTAATATAAAGATTATGAACGATCTCTCTAAATTCCAATCGAGAAATGAATTCTTTTTTGGCTCAACTACCACCTTCATTTACATCATGATGTACCAAACACAAGTCATATCTACCCCGAAAAGGAGTGCAAGCATTGGTCATGGTCAAAGTACATCACTCAGTAAACAAGATGCGTATTGACCTCAAGTCAAAGGATTATTACACGCTTTATACACTGATAAGTTTATAGACATATAATAAATAATTTATCAGTAAGATTTATCAATACTCTCTAATATATCCATGTGTCCATTACGAATAACAGTTATTCGCAGTCGTGATAATAACTGCATTATCTAAGAATGTGATGTGATGCAGACCATATGCCGATATATATTATATTATCAATATCACAATTTTGATAATTATTAGTTGGGGTTATTTTAAAAGTAATGTTCTATCATTGACATCTCACCATATCAATGACAACATTAACTTTACGGGACATTTATATGAATAATCACAAACAATCAAAACAATAATTCAATAAATATATTGTCATATATATAACGATATATATAATAATTGTGATCAAGTATAAATCTAATTGTTTTTAGGACATTCATACTTTCAACTCTTCTTTCTACGTTTCATCGTATATTTTTTGTTTTGTTTTTCTATAGCTAATTCTACATTTCATTGTTATACTATCTATCATTTGATTAACAACCTAATGAAAGTCGCTAAAAAAGAAAAGAGAGAGATAGATCAAATACTTAGGGTGTTTCTCCTAAGCTTTGGGGCTTTCATCCATTTTGAAATGAGATTTTTCTTCAAATAAAAATAAAGAATTAAAATGAGTAATTCTTTATTGTGTTTGTATATATTTGTTAATAATAATAATAATATAGAATTGACATTACGATAACGGTCGGTGCTGCCGTCAGGACACCAGAATAACTTTTCAATCGCCGAAAGTACTTTCTATTTTGTTTAATTAAAATAAAATCTTACCATATGTTCAAAAACAGGTCTTCCAAAAAATTTTCGATAGTCGAAAAATATTTTTCGACGGGATTTTTTCTTTGGATAAAATTTAATGGTCCATTAAATATGATTTTATTAATCTGTTTTTTTATATTTCCCATTTAAAGAAACCGTGACTTACTAAGATATCGAATGCACGATTTCCCGATATTTAACTCGAGTTCCTAATTTGGCGATTGCGAATTTTTTGAAATATAATTTGGCCAAGAAAAGAAAACTTTGTCGGAAAAGTTTTCCAATGAACAATCACAGTAAAAATTTGTTAACGTTGATGGTAGTTTGTATTTATTTAATTATTTTTGACAAATATAATATATTTTATTAATGGTATAATTAAATATTATGTGTCTATTATTTCAAATTAAAAAAACTCATTTCTAAATAAAATATAAAAAAAATTACTACTCTCAATATCTTTTTTCAAACGGAGATGAATTTCAAAATAAAGACATTAGATATAACATCTTATTTCTGTTTTTCGTTTCCAAAAGAAACATAATCAGGTTCCAAAGTCCAAACTGCCTAATTGCGCACTAAAAATCGTCACCATCATAACCCAAATCATCCTCCACACGATCCGCCACGTCATCAGCAATCTTGTCCTCCAGCGCATCAACCCCCTCCGCCAGTGCGAGTCCACCCAGAGCCCCTGCGACCGCACCCACAGCCAATCCCGTACCCATTCCCCCAAACTTGCTTTTCTTCTTCTCCTCCACGTACCCCTGCTGCCCGTAGTAACCACCCTGCCCGTAACTCTGCTGCCCCTGCCCGTAGTAATCGCCCTGCGCGTACGCCGGAGCTTGACCGTAGCTCGGCTGCCCGTAAATCGGAGGCGGCGCGCCGTAAGCGGCGGGGTAGCCGGACGGCGGAGCCGCGTAAGCCGGCGGAGCGCCATATGGGCTCCCGTACGGCGGAGCCGGATAGTCTCTGGTCCCCGGCGGAGGCACACCGTACGGCGGCGCGTAGTATGGATCCGGCGCACGATAGCGCGGCTCACGGACGCTGACTTTGACCTCCAGCTTCCCCTGCGGCCGGCCGGAGGGGCGTTTCAGCTCGAGCTTCTTCTCGGCGAGGCTCCCCAACCCGACATCGTCGACGACGTCGCGTAGGTGGAGCTTTGCGGATCCGATGAGCGGCTTGGTGTCCTCGGCGGCGTCGGCGTGGACGATGTCGATGTGAAGCGTGGAGTCCTCGATCGGAGAATCGAAGGGGATGGTCAGCTTGTCGTCCCAGAACGGCGTCGTATCGCCCTCCTCGTCGACGCGTGTGGAGCACTTGCTCTTGGGGTCCACCCATACAACGGCGTACGGCTTGAGCTTGCCGTGGCGCCAGTTAACGTTTTTGAGGTCTTTGGCGGAGGTTATGGTGACTTCGACTTCGTAGCGCGGCCCCATTTTTTGGAAGATTAAGCGACAGTGACTGTGAAATAAATGATATCCTTTTCTTATTTTCCTGATATTACTATGAATTAATGAGAATACAATGGGGATTGGTGTTGGATTTTGGGGGGGATTTTATAGGATAAATGATGATGGATGGTGCGAGAATCTTCTTAAATTTCGAAACCATCCAGAATGTGTCACGCGGATATACCTTTCCGTGAAAGGACCACTTTGCCCTTCCTAAATATTAATACCGGTTAAAGTTAAATTGACAATAATGATCCAGCAGAAACGAACATTTTTAAATCATTACCATAGTTTTTAGTTTAATTTCCATATATTTTGTTTGTGCTTTTGTATATTTTTTCGTTTGAATTGATAAGGCATGTTATGTCCTCTCTGGGTTCTCACAGCAATTAGCGCAACAGCGCTGTGCTAATTTAAGCTCTTCTTTAATTCTAATTTAATTATAAAGAGGGAAAACTTTCAAAAGTTTGGTACAAAAAAGAAAAATTAAAAGCAACAGAATAGGGAATAGAACTATGACTTGGTAGTTGGTAGGATGAGGAGTTGGGATTAGGAAGTCATTAATTGAGGAAGGGTTTACTCGGGTGAAAACAACGAGGCCAGGAAGATTTCTTTCTTAGTCTAGAAGTCAAGTTATACAATACACACAATCCATGAAATCAATTATGAGGTTAAAAGATTTATATTTATTAATTTTCTTAAAACAAATATTCGTGTTCAATCAAGGTTATAAAAGCCACGCGATGTAGACTTTCAAGTTTTAGAAGTTTATACTTGCCTAAGCGGTAAAAATAATTTTAAAATTTTATATTATTGTAATTATTTTAGATTGCTAAGTAAAATAATACAACATGTAAAATTGAAATAATTTTTAATTTCCTAATGAAAATTAATTTCTAAAATATTTAAAATTAAAATATTACTTAGTATTATTAATTTGGTAACAATATCGCATGATTAAATAATATGAAGATAGTTGAATTTAATAAAAATGAGAAATAACATAAAAATATATTTAAACACGATAAATAAGTACACGTTACATATATATATACACGAGGCGGTCAACTCTAAATTGGCTGCCGTATTCAAGTATTTCGCAAGGCAAGACGTTTCGCTGAAACCTCACGCCTAGGAGGGTTTAGAGAACACGGGTCTCAATTTGTATTACTTTAATTTATGATATTGTAACTATATTTTATGACAATTTTACAATTAAGAAAAAAAACAAAAACATATTCAAAGCACTTGTTTTATTGGTATTTTTTTATTATTTCAAGTCGATTTATTTTGCTATTAATCCTAGTGTGACTATATCTAATTTTTAGGTACAATTATTTGTCCATGGTTACTCTTAATTAGTAATAATTTTGTTAATTTGTTCAAACTAATATGTTTTCTAAGAATCATAAATTAGGGCAATTTATTGGATGCACTAGGTGCATCTTGCTAGGTGCACCCTGTTTTAGTGATGCTATATGATAGTTATACGTGATGATATATGACAGTTATTCGTGATGATATATGATAGTTATACGTGATAATATGTGTCAGAGATTTAGAGTTTAGGGTTTACTTTTATATTTTAGGGTTTAAATTTACATTTTAGGGTTTAATTTTACATTTTTAGGGTTTAATATTTCAATTTCAGGTTTAATTTTTTATTTTTTTATTTAATTTTTCATTTTAGGGTCGCTGAAAAAATCTATTCATTCTTCCAGTTATATGTGATGATATGTGATAGAAATTTAGGATTTAGAGTTTAATATTCAATTTAGGGTTTAATTTTTCATTTTAGGGATTAATTTTTTATTTTTAGGGTTTAATTTTTTTTTAGATTTATTTTTTAATTTTAGGATTTTAAATTTTAGATTTAGAATTTTAATTACTTGTGATGATATGTATCAGTTATATGTGATGATATGTACCACTTCTATATGATTATATATGTCAATTATATGTGATGATAAATTAAATTACATGTTGCACCTTTGCAACTAGGTCTATGGTATACTCCTTCATAAATTAGGAAAAGTAAAAAAGAAAAAATAAATTGATTATGAAGTATTATTGATGTATTTACTTCATAAAATGCTAGAAAAAATCATCTTGCTTGATTGTTTATTGTTTTTTCTGTTTGTTTGTTTAGTTTTCTTTTCTTTTATTTTATCGAGAGACTCCTTTTTTTTAATTCATTTTGGATCCCAAAATATCATGGCCGGCTTTTGCAGTATAACCAAAACATTCATTTCTAACAAATCACACATAAAATATGTGTTTTTTCTTTTTTTTTCCATAATGAATAAAATAAATAAGTATAACTCGATCAATCCTATCAATTATGTCTGTATCATCATTGGACCTAAGAATATAACATCTCGGAGACGGACAAACCAAGCATGGACAGTTAAAAGAAAAAAGAAAAAGAAAGAAAAAATAAAAGTAAGGCATGGACGAGGCTGCTGCTTTATTACCTGTTAAGTCTCAATAACAGAGCCTACTGGTGGAAAATAATGGCCAATAGGATATATCCGCTTAGAATACGCGCCTATTACACGGGGTGGTGTGGACCCCCCAACTTTGAACAAAACGATTTTGATAATGTTGTGGTGTGGTTTTTACGGGGGATACAATAGTAAATTGGGATGGGTAATAATAGCCGCATCAGCCGTTCGCGTTGACGGCAAAAACATTAAAAAAAAAAAAAAAAAAAAAAAAAAAAAAAAAAAAAAAAAAAAAAAAAAAAAAAAAAAAAAAAAAAAGAAAGATGTCAAGTCGAATAAACTCATTTTTTAAAACTCTTGTTATCTCGTATTCAACGTTCACGGTTTGATAGCAACAAATTTCAGATAAAACGACGAATAGAGTTGGACGGAGCAAATGATCCAATCAACCTGGCGAATGAGAACTGGGCAGACAACTGAGCAAAACCCTAATTGCAAACTATATGATGCGCGAGACAGGTATGAAAAATATGAGATACTTTGATGCTGATGATTTTCAGATGAATAATTTACACTGTAAAGGGGATGATATTTATAGTTGAGAGATTACCATTAAACAAGTAAGTAAATAGCAGGAATTAGAATTCATGTTACAAATCAAACTCCTAATCTTTATCCACAAGAAAGACTAGAAAGTTTTGAAACTGGTCCAAAACATAAGCCCAAAACCCAGTAAGGAACCACGAACCATGTGGCGAGTAAAACGCGAAAGAACCGGGGACCGCGAGCCCGAGCCCGAGCGGCGTCGATCGGCGGCGGGCGGGTGGTGGCGCGCATGGGGATTCTCAACCCCACTCTACTTGTAACCAATGCCCATCTCACTTCATTTAATAAAGTCATTTAGAGATTAGACTCTTCCAATGTGAGACTTTCCATATTTCAAATGGAAATCCCACTACCTCTTCAACTCCCAAATTTACTTTTTAAATGTCCAACTTTAAACATTGATTACTCACTCTTCCCAACATGAATTTGTGAAAGTGAATACACCACGTTCATCTACTCACAACGTAAAATAAAAATATGAAGCTCGTTTTTGATAATAATAAACTTTCCATATTTGGAATATTGGATCAAAATTACCAAAAATAACTTCACAAATACCCAAACTCCCAACAGTTTTTGGGGAATGAAGTAGAGAGGGGGAATTTTTTTCGACTACCTCATACCCCTCCTGCCGTCGTTAATAGAGGTGCAAGTGAGTCCAGCCGACTCGTGAGCTATTCGCAATTGATTCGAATAAAGCTCAAAATCGACGAGATTAATCGAGCCCGAATTACTCGAGTATGTATCAAATTCGAACTCGAGTTCAGTAATACTTGACTCGATAGACTCACGAACCTAATCGAGTTTTGATGTATTTACCATTTTATCCTTATTATACGTACTTATTTACATATATACCCTAAATATATAATAAAAATTAATATTAAGTATTTTATTTTATGATTTTACGCTTTATTTTATTAATATTATGTAACTCGAGTTGAGTTGAGCCAAGCTCGAGCTTGCCGATTTTTCAAACAAGCTGAGCCAAGCTCGAGTTTGAGAAAATTGAGCTCGTTTGAACTCGAGTCGAGCTTGAGCTTCGAGTTTTGTAGTCGAGCTCGAGCCTGACAATGATCGACTCGACTCGATTACACCCCTAGTCGTTAATATGTTAACACACCTTTTATTTTTTTACCTTTTTATCGACTTTCCTTTCTATTTCTTTTGACCAGTTGGTTCCATACGAATTTGGAAGAGATTCGACTTTCAATTGTCTAGTGGTGGTGGAAGCGGCATTTGACGGCTTGGCTTGGGTGGTTGATATTCGGCGAAGAGGGGTTTGCGGTTGTTGATTTGGGAGAGGGAGAGACCTTTTGTTTTCTTTTGTTTTTTTTAATTTTTTGTTTGTATTGTTCTTTTGTTTTAGTAATGGTAATAGTGCACCCATTTCGGTATGGACGGGATTAGAGGTGTGCAAAATTTAGTCAAAAATCAAACCAATTGAATAATAAAATTCAATTCGATTTTTTAAACGCGGTTCGGTTTTTGGTTTTAAGTATACAAAAATTTGGTGAATTTGAACCGACCGAATTACATATATTAATTATATATATATATATATATATATATATGGTTGGGTTCAAATGAAACCCTGTCAATATATGTGAACCTAGGGACCAATCCTGACTATTAAATTGGATAATCTTAATGGTTGAGAACATGACACATCAGTAGGGTAATTATGGAAAATATTGAATTAATTTAATTAAAAGGGTATTTTGGACATTTATCAGCAATTCGAAAAGAGCACTGCATTGCTCTTTAGAAAGCACATGGGTAAAGAAAAAGCACTACGACTGTATACAAAAAGCATCACAAATTTCATTTTTAAATAAATGTAATTAAATTTAAAAACCTGAATATTAAAAAGCATCGCATGTGATTAATTTTAGCACTACATTACTGTATAAAAAAACACTGTTAAATTACGAGTAAGAATTTTAGATTTTTACTATATTTTAGTTCTTTTATAATAACGTAGCAATGCTTTTCTTAATATTATTACAACGCTTTTTTACTACATTATCAGTGTTTTTTTTCGATTGGCGAGGACCAGTCCGCTGCCCTGCGCAAAGCCGGCACCTGCGCAAAAGCCACCACCGTCCAGCACCGTCGCCATCACCCATCAACAACTATCAAAAACCCAACGGGCGACAGCCTGTCTACCACCAGGCGAACAATGGAAGCACCATCATAAACCCAACGCCGAACCCCCATCACAGCTGATCGCCACCCCAGCGGCCCGACGGTTTCAACACCGCCGCCGTCCGGTCCAGCCACGGTCAATCGGCCCGGCCTCAATTGGTAAAGCCCAGCCACGACAACCTCCAACCATGGCCGCGCCACCCATTCAATCCGCCACCACAGACCACCAACCACTTCACGCCTGAACTGACCCATCGCCACCCCAATCACCAACAGCCATACACAATCCGGCAAACCCAAAAATCCAAACCCCCAAACCGCCACGACCCAAAACCCAGCGGCCCCACATGTTTGAAACGCCGCTGCCATAAGCCCGAAGTCACATCCGCCGTCCAATTGCCGTCGCCGAGCGCTTTTCGCCGGCGACCGAAGGAGGAGTCCACCGCCGCTGCCAAAACGCCGCGGGTGTGCTTCATCGCGGCCATTTCCTCGCCTCCGCCGCTGCCAAACGCCGCCTCCGCCAATTTTGGATTTTTTTATGTCGATATCAGGCGGCGGATGGTGGAGGTCGATATCAGTGCGGCGGCGGCGCGGATGGAGGTCGATATCAGGCGGCGGCGCGGATGGAGGTCGATATCAGGCCGGCGGCGGCGACGGTGGCGAAGGGGTGTATGTCGCGCTGGAGGTACGGGAAGGAGCCGGAGATGGTGATTTTGGGAGTAAATTGGTAGGGTTCTGGGCGCAGGATTGGGCGGATGCTTTGTCGAGCGGCGGCGCCGTGCCGGTGGCTATGCGGAAGCAGGCGACGAGGAAATCGGGATTTCGATTTTGTGGAGTGGATGGGATTTGGGACGGGTCTTGGAGAAGAAAGGAAAACCCACGTCAATAATAAAGGGTGCAGACGGGAGATAGAAGAAAAGGGGCTGAGTTTAGGGTTATGATTTAAGGAAGGTATTTAATGTAATTAAGAGTTTTGTAAGATTACATAAAGGCCCTTCTCCTTCTATATTTATAATTTAATAAATTTAAAAAATAGAAAAAAATCTGATCCGCACAAATTATTAGATCTAAGGCCTGGATTGGTCCCTAGGTTCACATATATTGACAGGGTTTCATTTGAACCCAACCATATATATATATATATATATATATATATATATATATATATATATATATATATAATTATAGTTATATATATATGGGTGGATTCCAATGGGAACCGTGTCATTATATGCGAACCTGCGAACTAGTGCTTTTATTATATATCAGCAGTGTTTTTATTATACAATCACAGTGCTATATTAATATTTCAGTTATATACACCAGTAGTGCTTTTATTATACAATCCTAATTTTTTTAATTAAATAAGAAAATACACAAAAAATCTGATTCATCCATTTAATTAGATTTAAGGCCCATAATTGACCCTAAGTTCACATATAGGGACATGGTTCTCATTTGAACCTAATCCTATGTGTGTGTGTGTGTGTGTATAATTTTTTTGGGGCTAGAAAATGGAACAAATGAAAAGAAAAAGAAAAGCATAAATCGGTTTGGCCCGAAATCGACCAAAATATTTTGGTTCGATCGATAATTGATTTTCCACATTAATTCGATCGGTTCGACCCCAGTGACGATCAAAATTGGTCGATTCAGTTTTTCCTATTCGATCGACCAAATCGACTGATGCACACCCCTAGACGGGGTTGCTGGTGGCGAGTCAACTGCATTGCGGTTGTGTCGTGTGAGACCGATGAGGGTGTTTTGGCTAGATTTGGGGGTTTCACCCTTATCGATGCAGCAGTCGGAGGTTCATAGCGAGAGTGGCAACCACTGTCTGTTGTGTTGTTTATAGTCCTTTTTATGAGCGTCCGTTGTGCTCTCTTTATGCAGTCGGGTTGTCTTTTTCAGCGAGGGGCGAAATCCGTAGGCTAGTAGTTCATGCCCGGGTGGTTGTGTTGGTTCGGCGAGGGGAAAAATCAGTAGGTCGACAAGTTTGTTCTTGTTTATCAGTGCGTGATAGTAGCTTATACCCGAATTGTTGTTTGTATTTTTCGTTTGGTCATGCCCGAATTGAAGGTGTTTGGGTTGAGGATGGATTCTTTGGGCCTTGTATGCAGTTGGTGTGGACGGTTTCTATGTCTCCATTCGGTGGCGAGTGGACTGCTTTGCGGAGGAGCACCTTTTATTCAGTTCTGCTTTGTGGTGGGTTTGCGCTTTGGTGTTGTGTGTTTTTTCGTCGTTTTATGTCAGTTATTTTGTGTCAATCAGGTCGGGGTTGCATCCCCTTTAATCCTATTTTTTTAGGCCAATCTGTTCGATTGTCCCTCCCTTGTCTGTCCCGGGATTTCTTTTATTTGTTTCTCTTAATGGACAGTGGATGGTGGACTCTACAGTCCCTGGATGTTTCGGGCTTCGAGTTTTTTATTAATAAAAGTTTATTGTTTCAAAATAAAACAAGGTTGTAAAAGAAAATTTATTTTCTATATTTTTGTTTCCATTACTTGAAAAGAAAAATTATTCTAAGTTTTTTATTTTCTATAAAAAAAAAGAAAGAAAATACACTATCCCTATATTTTATCATATCAATTATATAACACATTTTCAAAAACAAAATATCATTACCTCCCATTTAGATTTTGCTAAAATTATGTATCATACGTATGTATGTCACAAATCAACGGAAATCATCGAAATGTATGATAATGAAAAAAGTAATAATTGAGTAGTTATTAGTTTTCATGTGAAAATTGAGATTATATTTGCATGAGTAATATTGAAATGGTATTTTTAAGTATATAATAATTTGAAAGTTGTTAGTGGTGTGGTTCATTTTTAAATATTTTAACTTAATATATAATATAATATAATATTAATAATATTGTGGAAGGTGGATCCCATTATATAGGATAATTTAAAAATGATAATATTTAAATATATTTTATTGTGGTAGTGGGCCCCAAGTCCTAAAAATAAGATAATTGATAGTTTTTTTAAATGGTGATTTCTAATTAAAAATTATAATTAAACATGATTTTATTTTTATTAATGTTGGAAAACGAAAATGTAAGTTTGGAAACAATTTCATACGTACTCATTCATTCTCTCTAAAAAAAAAAAGGACAAAAAACCAAGATCATTACTTGGTGCTTTAAAGATTCATTAACATAAGAGTCGGATAAAATTGATTTAAAGGTCAATTTAGTCGCATCCTATGTTTATGAGTTGGTAGTAATAATTAGTGTCGTCAATTTTTAATCCAACTCGGGATGTGGCCAGTATGTTGTCACGTCCCATGTGAAAAGGGATACCTTTCGGTGGACGACTGCTGGTGGATTATATGATAATGTGGTATATGAATGGCTCCAATAGGTGTTGTGGAGGTACATTCATATCCTCTTCAAAGTCCGTGCATGCCAAGCCGATTAAATGCGGGGAGCTTGTTGTTATTTGAGGAATTGAAGATGAATAGGGGACTAGGTCAACCTTGCCCAAACCTGGTCAGGAATTGAAGTTGTTCCCCAAACGATCACAAGGCAGGGCGAGACCAGTAGTTATACCAGTGATCAAGGTTTGCCTCTGGGGAGAGGCACCACATAGGCCTCCAGAATCACTTTGAAAATCCCAAACCTGTGACAAGTGGTATTAGAGCCGTTCCACCACCTGTCTCATAGTGACCTATACTCACATGAATCGAACTTTTTGCACCTACTTTTTATTTTAGAAAAGTTTGTCCATATGAGAACGGAGCAAATGTAAATGAGAAGCTTGACTCAAGTCAAATCTCTAGAAGAAGACTAATCGGAAGTAATTTTTGTGTTTGATTCACGAATGAGATGAAAAGCTATTTTAAACACGTGATCATTTTTGGTTTGTAAAGTTGTAATATCCAGGACGGTGATTTAAAAGAGGAGAAATAAAATCGACAAACTTTGAAAAGATTAATAAAACGAGGGTCTAAGGCTCTAGAATCGTGTCCACAATCAATTAGCATTTGATCGAACACTTAATATACGAGTTGGGATTGTCAATCCCAACTTGTGAATTAAACACCCAACAATGTCAATTGATGGTTCTAAACTCATCGAAGCACTAGACCCATGAATTCTAACCAACAATCATCAAGAAATCCAATAACATAAACTTAAACCAAGTATGAACATGATTATAGATAAAAAGTTTGAAAGAAGACAACAATGAAAAATAAGCTTTGAATAACAATAATTATTATCATATAAATTTCTAAGAATTCTATACCTAAAACCATGAGGAATTGCAAGTAAATGAACTACCAAAAAAATGACATCACAAACCCAGCAAAAATACATAAACAAAGCAACAAGAAATTATAATAATAAAAGAAAGGAAATTGAAAGCTTACTAATAGTTAATGTAGAGTTTCATCCCTCAAATAAGAAATACACGAATTGAGACTAAGCTACATCCACCATCCAAGCAATGCTCAAGAATCCATATTCTATTAAAAATTAAAAAGCTGAAAATTTGAATGAAGAAAGTGAAGAAAAATGAAGAGAAAATAAGAACAATCTTGGGCATCCAAAACCTAGGGGGTTCAAGAGCTCTGATTTTTAAAAAGAAAGGTTTTATTTATCGGGTAAAAGTGTGGGGAAAATAGTTTTTTTTGCCCAAAATGGCCGAAAATGGTCTGACCACCGATACTAAAAAATGGCCCCGTCGATGGCGCATCGATTGGTGGATGTGCTTCGCGGGTCCGAGTCATGTTCTCATCAAATCGAGCCAATTATTATCTCGGGAACGCTCTTAGGCTTGATCGACTACCCTAAAATAAAGAAAAGCGAAACATAAAAATCTACAAAAAGTAAAAGAGAAATACGAAAAATACTAAAAAGTCGTCAAACGCCACAAAAATGCAAAATAAGGAAAAAGAGGATAAAATGCGACTAAAACCTGACTAAAGCACACAAGAAAAGACACAGAAACATACAAAAATCATACACAAATATGTACAAATCAACTTCCCCACACTTAGTTTTTTGCTTATCCTCAAGCAATACCGAGACTAGATATAGACAAGAAAAATCTAACCCCTCGATGAACTAAAAACTAATGCATTCAAATGATTCGAGGAGTTATGCAATAAATTAATTGAAAAATCAACTAAAAGGACGACATGATATGTTGAGATAAGAGGTTTAGATTCCCTTCCGAATGCCTAAAAGTAATGTGTTGCACTTCATGCATGTCCCCCATCTATGACTTGGACAAAATCTATTCACGCTCAAACCACTAAGTCGTCACCCTAGTATCTCAATCATCTATGCACCTATTTAACAAGGATTTCTCTTATTGTACTATTTTTTTTCTTCTTTTTTTTTATGATAAGTACACATAAAGGCGAGGTACTAGATGAACACGATATTTACAATTCAAAATGAGAGTTCATTGACTCCAATCTCTTGCTACTAAATGCAACTTATAATATTTTCTGATAAGCACATGGAATTTTTAACGATTACAAAAATAAAATAAAAAATTTACAAAAATTCTTATATAGGGCATTTGAAAATGGGGCTAGTAGAGAGTATTGAGTCTCGGGATAAATTGCATGAATAGAACAAGGTCAAAACACTCCATATGTTTCCTACACTTCATGCCCCATAATTAAACTAATGTCGAACAGAAGTCTAAACAACCTAACCAAAGCATCAAACCACGTCACTTCATCAAGGTTCCAACTAATATCAATCCACACAACTTAAATCATATACACAAGAAAGCATACAAAAGAAATTACTAAACAAGGACACCCCCCACCCACACACTTAAACCATGCAATGCCCACATTGCACATAAAAGGAAATAAAGTGCGTTAAAAGGGAAGAGAGAGAGATACGTCCCTATAGTCGCGCTTGTTGAATTGGTTCGTTGAATCTCAGGCCTGAACGAATGCGGTTGAGGTCGTCGAGTTACCTTGAATACACAACACTCAACACACGAGATTAAACGAACCGGCGGAAGATAACAAAAACAAATAAAAAGAAAAATCACAAACAAACACTATAAACAAATGAAACAAATAAAAACACAAACAAAGGTCACGAAGAGCAAACACAAAAATCACAACCTTTAGCCTTCCTCGGCAACGACGCCAAATTTTGAATCGAACCTTTTGAACTTACTTTTTATTTTAGAAAAGTCTGTCCGCAAGAGAATGAAGCAATTGTAAGTGGAAAGCCTGACTCAAGTCAAATCTCTCGAGGAATACTAATCGGAAGCAATTTTTGTGTTTGATTCACGAATGAGAAAACAACAAAGAGCTATTTTAAACACGCGGTCAGATTTTGGTTTTAAAAGTTGTAACATCTAAGACTGTGATTTAAATGACGAGAAATGAAATCGAAAACTTGAAAAGATTAATAAAATGGGGGTCTAAGGCTCTAGAATCGTCTTCACGATCAATTAGCATTTCATCGAAAACTTAATCTATGAGTTGGGGTTGTCAATCCCAACTTCCCAACTTGTAAATTAAACACCCAACAATGCTAATTGATGGTTCTAAACACATATGGGCACTTGACCCATGAATTCTAAAAACAAATCATCAAGAAACGCAGCAATACAAATTCAAGACAAGCATGAACATGATTAAATAAAAATTTTGGAAGAAAGCAACAATGGAGAATGAAATTTGAATAATGATTCGAGATTTTGTGTGTGCCTACTTTATAAATAATTATCAAAAATTTAATAGCTCGCCCACAAGAGAACGGGATCGCACGTAGGTTGGCAAGCTTAACTCGAGTCGTCTCTCAAGGACTGACGTTCGGAACTTTTAATGTTTGTTTAATCACAATGTTTAACACGAGAACTTGTATAAATTTGGTTTTTGAAAATTATAACTACGAGATTAAAAAGCAATAACTAACTATCTTGAACTAATTAAATTAAACTAATTAACTAACTATAATTAACTAGCATGGATTGAACTACGATTATGACTATCAAGCATATGAATTCTCAAGAACAAAATTAATTCTAAAATTCCCAAGCAATTTCATATCATAAACTAATTAACCAAACATAAGCAATAAATGAACTAAGCATGAACAATCTCATCACCAAGCATGAACAATAAGAAAACGCAGCAACTATATAAATAATAAAACTAAAATATCAAGGTCCAAGCTCAGCGATTCAACGTTCAACGATTCTAATTATCAAACGAAAAGCAATAAATACTTAAAAACATGAAGTAACTAACAATTAATCTAAGAAAAATAACTAGAGTTTGGAAATCTTATTATTGACTAAAAAGTGTTGAAGGATTGCTGTAGATACAGACTACGAACGGTTGATCTTGGTCGATAAAATCGGAGCTTGAACGAACGTCTTCGTCTCGGTGCTCCGGATCTTGAATCTTCGACGTAGATCTTGAAAATATATTGGAGGGTGTTGAAAATAGATTTCTTAACCCTAGATAGGTGTTTTGGGTCGTGGTTGTCTGTTTAATCCGAATTATGAAGGGTTTATATAGTTATTTCATGACTTGGCGCACAAGAAACCCTAAAAATCACGAAATTGGGCCGTCGCGTCGACGGTGCGTCGACTGACGCGTGCTGGTGCTCGGCGTCGGCTGGGCCTGGGTGTGCGCGTCGGCTGGGCAGTTGCGTTGACTGAGTGCGTCGACATCGACACTTCAGCAAGTTGCGTTGACGTTGCGTCGACATCGGTGCGTCGACATTGACACTTCAGCAAGTTGCGTTGACAGTGCGTCGACTGACGCGGATCATGGCTCGCGTCGACGGTCGCGTCAGTCGATGCGACTGCGCGTCTGCCTCCGTCTCTCTCTATCTTTTGCTACTCGTTTTGTCGGAAAGCTTGTTCTTTTATTCTTGAACATCGAACTTCGTCTATTACTCGTTGAACTCTTCCGGTTACTTAGGTGTAAGGTGAAAAACAACAAAATATCATCTACTTGCATCAATTACGATCAAAATGCGGTAAAATAAGCTGAAATTATAAAAATACGAAATTAACCTTAAATCGTCCAACTTATACCAAAAACAATAAGAAAAATAAACTAAAATACTAATAAAAACCAAGACAAATCCGTGCTAATCAACTACCCCACGCTTTATTGGTTTGTTCGTCCTCGAACAAACAATAGATTCAAAGTATAACAAGAAAGAAAATCAGCTCAAGCAATGAGTCGTGCTATGCTACATACATAATTTTGAAAATATAGGTACAAATCACGCAACGTCAATCACTCGACCATTATTACATTATCGCTCCAAAACAAAATCATGATTCCTCATGAAAGATAATATATAAGTGTACGCTCACAAGCACTCAAGTATTTTCTGCATGGGACGTGTATACACTCAAATCATATAATTACATGCACAATAAATAAGCACAGAAAATCAATCTCTTTTCAATCGCAAATTAAGTGTGCTGTCAAAACTAAGAATCGGAAAAGGTCTTCGCGGATTGTAATGTAAGGCTCTTTGGACGGGTATGGAATATATAAGTCGTGTGGCTAAATAACTCACCCAACCTAATCTAATCACGAAGCATTTTGCTTCACCTCGTTCAAAAATAAAAATCTCACTTAACTCTCATAACGTAGCCTTTGAACATAGGCTATTTCTCAACTCGTAACTCTAAAACCAACTTGAAGCTCAAACCACTTATTATAACTCAACTCCTTGCCTTTTAAGCATTAGACTTCATAACAAACTAAACAATAAAACATAAGCCTTTATAAGCGCGTAGGCAATGACTATCACAATTCACCATCCTTCTTGTTTTCTTTTTCTTTTCTCTTTTTTTTCTTTTAATCCCCTCTAATTCTGTTTTATGGGGTCTTTCTGTTTTTCTTTTTATTGAAAGACGGTGATCCTTTATTACAAGAATTCATAAATCCCTTGTAAAAACTCCAAAACACTAATAACCAATAAAAATTACCAACTCATACCCCACGCTTTTAATGGGTTATAGGGGTCGACTCAAAAACACTCATGGCTATAGGCATGGATTATTTGGCTATGAGGGGCTCATTCGTAATTTATAGTGGCTAAAATATATGAATATGGCCGGAATAGGGTTTTATATGTGCCTTAACGTCATTTACAAAGTCAACTACACACAGCGATTTCAAAGAGATCTCAAATCAAAACTCATTCAAGCACATGCAATGATGATAATCACTCAGCCTACTTACAGGCTTTTTGCATGAAAAAGTTTTGAATAGACGCTGCTTTTAAGGTTTCGCGAAATCAATTGCGTCCAAGTACCGTTTTACAAATATATAATAATAATTTTGAAAAATTTATGCACTTATGCACGCTCAAAAGACAAAAACCTCAAATCATACTTAGCTAACTTTGACAGGCAAGCCATACAAACACAATACAGTGCAGAAATAGTGATCAATCACGTAAAATTTAGCACTACAAACCCACGAAAAAAATTTAAATTTGCACAAATTTCAACTATAATTCACACTCAACCATCCCCCCCTTTAAAAATGTGGCAAACTCCTGATTGCCATAAATATAAAGAAAATAAAAGCAAGGGAGATAAGAAAACATCCCTGAAAACTCGATAGTTGAGTCTTTCCAAAATGTTTGTGCAATAATCCTTCGTTTTGAACTCGTGATTGAAAATGTCTTGAATTAAAACGATTGTAGTCAATTGTGTTGCGCGCAAGTGCCCGGTGGCACATCGTGTGGGATTTAATCGGCCGAATTGCGGCTCATCAAAAGGTTGTCGGACTGCGGCTAAATTGGGTCGGATTGCGACCTCGATTGGCGGAGATGCAATCGTAAAATCGGATTTTCTGCACATTAACACACACATAAACGCACCACGACAATTGACACAATAAAAACAAAAATAAACTAAAAAAAAATCGAAATAAAAATTAAAGAAAAACTAACGCTTGGGTTGCCTCCCATGAAGCGCAGCATTTTACGTCGCATGCTCGATGCGTTTCAATGATCAATACTCGACTTGCGGTGGATCACCTAACTCCACCATGTCACTCACTTGAAACTTCTTCTCAAATGTTTCTTTGGGGTCCATAATCGCAAGGTCCACTCCAATGTCATGAAAATCAATACCAAATAGCTCGGCTACCTCCTCCCTGCTAAGAAAATCATTGTCGTCCTCGACGTTCATCTCGTCCAAAACCGTTATGCTCTTAAGCTCTCGGATGCATGCATCTACCGGGTCAACGAACGAACATTCCTCTTCTTCCATCAATGGTGCAGGGCAATTATTCACATCTCGCAAAGAAAAAGTAACCATCTCTCCAAAAACAGACATGCTCATCCTCCCTTTGTTCACATCAATCACCGCATGGGAGGTAGACAAAAATGGACGGCCTAAAAGAATAGTATGCCCCTTGTCCTCACTCGACATCTCTCCAACATCCAGCACTACGAAGTCTACCGGAATTATTAACTCTCCTACTTTCACCAAAACGTCTTCAACAATTCCCAATGGTTGACGAGTTGAACAATCCGCTAATTGGAGACGCATCCTTGTCAACTTCAATGGTCCTAAATAAAATTGCTTATAAAGGGAATGCGGCATCAAGTTAATTCCCGCGCCAAGATCAAGCATTCCGCGCGCTTGTTGCCCATTCTCCAATGTAATATTGACACAAAAGCTTCCAGGATCRTTKTCCTTCYRAGGCAMTGGRTGCTTGCATAGCGCACTCACCTCCTTCGTTAGAGGAACGTACTTATTTGTCTCCGAACGCCTATGTCTTGTGGCAAGCTCCTTGAAGAACTTCCCATATGCCGGTATCGTTTTGATCACATCCAAAAGAGGAAGGTTGATATTGACGTTTTTCAGCAAGTTATATAGCTCCATGAACTTCTTATTCTCCTTTGCCGGTTGTAGGCAACTTGGAAACGGAACTCTTTCATACTTCTTCTTAAGCTCTTCATCATTGTTTTTGCTCGTAAGCTTCCCCTTCAACTCTTCTGGTACGTAAGGATTTGCAGTCTTATGTAGCTTATCCATTGTCTTAGATTGACCTTCTTTTATCATCTCCTTTTCACCTTCGTCTTCTATCTCTACTCTATTATCAACCACTTTTCCACTTCGTAGGACCTTGATGGCGGAGGCTTGCTCCATTTGACTCGGAAATTTGTCCTTTGCCTTTTCCAATTTTGCAATGGAAACCGCAAATTGTCCCATCGTCTTCTCCATTAACTTCATGCTTATAGAAATTTTTCGTACCGCATTCGTGAGGTCATTRACCTGCTTGGGTAAACTTTCCATATTTTTCATCTTGCTAGAAAGATCGTCTAGTCGTACGTTCACCTTCTCAAGTACATCTCGATTTTTGAGCATCTCGCCCACTTGATTTTGTTGCCAAACCAACAGTTGATCGTTCACTTGGGCCGAACTTGTCGTTTGCGCCTTGGTTGTTGGTGGTGGTGCTAAATATTTAGGGTCAGTTTGTTTGGGCATTGGCACATAGTTTGGACTCCCAGGACCATACTTCAAATTTGGATGATCGCGAATGCCATTAGTATAGGTAAACTTTTGTCTCGAATTATTGGACTGCAAGTTTTTGATGGCGTTTACCTCGACGTCCCCTTCATCCTCGAAGATTACTTGACATGCATTTGCCCCATGTCCAGATGCTCCACATATTCCACATGTTTCATGGGAAGGCTGCAATTGTTGCGATTGTTGCTTCATCATCATGCTCGTCAACAACTCCACTTGCTTTGTAAGTTTATCGATCTTGTCCTCCTCCACTCGCACAACTGAAACCTCATTCACTCTAAGTTTTCGAGGCCTTGAACTTGTTTGCCTCGACTTATCACTTAATGATTCGAAGAGATCTCGTGCTTCCTTTGTGGTTAAGCCCCCAAAATCTACTGCTCGTGTCTCCACTTGTTGCTGGAAATTTGGCAATAATCCTTCATAAAAGTAATTGTTGACCATTTCGTCATTGTTACCATGGTGTGGACATGCATTTAGGAGCTCCTTAAAATGATCTCATGCCTCGTGAAACAATTCGCCATCCAATTGCTCGAAGTTGGAAGTTTCCCTCCTCAACTTTGTTGTCGTTTGGGCCGAGTAAAATCGTCCCACAAATTTCTTGTAAACCATCCCCCAATTTGTTAGGGAATTAGGTTGCAATTGATTAAACCATCGTTTCGCTTTATCTTTCAGGGTACTAGGGAAGTATCTCATTCTAAGCTATCCTTCACTGAGTCCTCGATCTTGAATCCCAGATAGTGCTATGTAAAATTCTCGAACGAACTCGAGTGGGTCTTCATTCGACAAACTATAGAAAGAAGGTAGTCTATTCAAATCGTCGGTCCTCAAGTTGTCGTTCCTAGCCGCTTGGCCTAAAACTATCGCTGAGCTATATGGTCCAATGGTTGGACATGCGAGATCACCTTGTTTTCGTATGTTTTGATATTGAGGGGCATGTCTTCCTTCAAAATTCGCACGTCTCCCTCCAAAATCGTCCCTATCCTCATAATAATTATCTTCGTTAAACTCGTTCTCATCCTCATATTCATTGTCTAGTGCATCGTCATCTTCACCATCATAGTACTGTCGTCCTCCTCATCTATTTTGGAAACAGTTCGGTGCTCGTTCCCGATTTACATTCTCATTGTGTTGTTGGTTGTTTTAGAGCTGGGGCCTACCATTACCAACTTGGTTGCGTAAGAACTTCTCGTTTGCACGAGCGTTGTATGCTTGAGCTTCCGCTCGATTCCTAAAGTGCTGTGGACGGTTGATTTGATTTTCTTGAATCACTGCTTGACGATTATCTTGGCCTTGGGGCTCCCCGTTGTTTGGATCATTGAGGAACTGGTTTCCTTCTTGATTCTCTTCGTTATTGATCCTTTGGTTGTTTCCGTCGTTATGCGCATGATTAGGATCAAGAAACGGTGGATCTCCTTGACGATTATTATCTTGTGGGTCTCCAAAGTTTAGATCATCGGTGGGCGGCATCCCATATGTTGGTATTGTAGAGGGGTATTATTGTCATTTCCTTGCCCTCGGCCACCATTCGTCCCTCCTCCTCCTCTTCCTCTTGGTCCTCGGCCTCCAATAGGGGTAGTGTTTGACATGTTGGCCGAAGTTGTATTCCGATTAATTGCGTCGGGGGAATGAAAGAGTCTTCTCGGTCTCCCAACTCGTTCGATGTTGTCTATATATATAGCAAGTTCGTTTCTAAGACTTCGACGTCCTAGCATCAACAACAAACAACATCAACGCATCGAGTGGCAAACAAAGAACCTTTATACAAATAAACGGAAAAGCATAAAATAACACGAACAAACATTATCAAAACCTATTTCAGTCCCCGGCAACGGCGCCAATTTTTGATTCGAGCTTTTGTGTGTGCCTACTTTATAAATAATTGTCAGAAATTTTAATAGCTCGCCCGCAAGATAACGGGATCGCGTGTAGGTTTGGCAAGCTTAACTCGAGTCGTCTCTCAAGGACTGACGTTCGGAATTTTTAATGTTTGTTTAATCACAATGTTTAACACGAGAACTTGTATAAATTTGGTTTTTGAAAATTATAACTACGAGATTAAAAAGCAATAACTAACTATCTTGAACTAATTAAATTAAACTAATTAACCAACTATAATTAACTAGCATGGATTGAACTACGATTACGACTATCAAGCATATGAATTCTCAAGAACAAAATTAATTCTAAAATTCCCAAGCAATTGCATATCATAAACTAATTAACCAAGCATAAGCAATAAATGAACTAAGCATGAACAATCTCATCACCAAGCATGAACGAAGGTAAAACGCAGCAACTAATTAATTATTAAAAACGAAATCTAAGGTTCAAAGCTTCAGCGATTCAATGGTTCAAACGATTCTAATTATCAAACGAAAAGCAATAAATACTTAAAAACATGAATTAACTAACAATTAATCTAAGAAAAATAACTAGAGTTTAGAAAACTTATTATTGACTAAAAAGTGTTGAAGGATTGCTGTAGATACGGACTACGAACGGTTGATCTTGGAAAATAAAATCGGAGCTTGAACGAACGTCTTCGTCTCGGTGCTTCGGATCTTGAATCTTCGACGTAGATCTTGAAAATATATTGGAGGGTGTTGAAAATAGGTTTCTTAACCCTAGATAGGTGTTTTGGGTCGTGGTTGTTTGTTTAATCCGAATTATGAAGGGTTTATATAGTTATTTCATGACTTGTCGCACAAGAAACCCTAAAAAATCATGAAACTAGGCCGTCGCGTCGACGGTGCGTCGACTGACGCGTGCTGGTGCTCGGCGTCGGCTGGGCCTGGGTGTGCGCGTCGGCTGGGCAGTTGCGTCGACTGGGTGCATCGACATCGACGCTTCAGCAAGTGCGTCGACGTTGCGTCGACATCGACGCTTCAGCAAGTTGCGTCGACAGTGCGTCAACGCTGCGTCGACTGACGCGGATCATGGCTCGCATCGACGGTCGCGTCAGTCGATGCGACTGCGCGTCTGCCTCCGTCTCTCTCTATCTTTTGCTACTCGTTTCGCCGGAAAGCTTGTTCTTCTATTCTTGAACATCGAACTTCGTCTATTACGCGTTGAACTCTTCCGGTTACTTAGCTGTAAGGTGAAAAATAATGAAATATCACCTACTTGCATCAATTACGATCAAAATGCGGTAAAATAAGCTGGAATTATAAAAATACGAGATTAAGCTTAAATCGTCCAACTTATACCAAAAATAATAAGAAAAATAAACTAAAATACTAATAAAAACCAAGACAAATCCGTGCTAATCAAATAACAATAATTATTATCATATGAATTTCAAACAATTATATAACATAAAACCATGAGAAATGCAAGAAAAACAATTGCGAATCAAGAACATCACAAACTCAACAAGAAAACTCATAATCAAAACAATAAGAATTATAATAATAAAACAAAGGGAATGGAAGTCTTACTAATTAAAACTGGAGAGATTCATACTTCAAACGAGGAAATACGCAAATCTAGACTAAGTTACGTCCTACATCCGAGCAATGATCAAGAATCCATGTTCTACTAAAAATCAAAAGGTTGGAAATTGAGTTAAGAAATTGAAAAGAAATGAAGAGAAAATGAAGAACAATCTTGGGGTGAAAGTGTGGGCAAAATAGTCATTTTGCCCAAAATGGTCAAAATTGGCCTGACCACCGATGCTGGAAAATAGCCCCATTGATGGCGCGTCAATTGCACGTCGATGGAATGTCGACTGGGCGCTGACGGCGCGTCGATCAATGGTTGTGCTTCGTGGGCCCGAGTCGTATTTTTATCTAATCGAGCCAGTTATGATCCTCGGGAATGTTCTTAGGCTTGATCGACTACCCTAAAATAAAGAAAATCAAAATAACATAAAAATCTACAAAAAGTAAAAGAGAAATATGAAAAGTATTAGAAATATGACAAAAGCTACGAAAACGCAAAACAAGGCAAAATGAGGCAAAATACGACTAAAATCCGACTAAAGCACACACAACAAGACACAAAAACATACGAAAATCACACACAAATATGTATAAATCACTTGTGATGATGATTTGAGCGTAAAGTGACATCGAACGGGCGGTAGAGTCGAGAGGAACCTAGGGGTAAGTGGGAAAAAACAAACACAAAATACTCGAACATAAAAATAAAAATATAAAAATGTACAAAAGAAAAATAATTTTGTACTTTTGAAAACTTTCAATTTTTTTAAAAAGAACACAATAGACCAAGAAACTCGAACAAAAATAAAAACATAAAAATGTACAAAGGAAAAAAAAAAAGAAATTTGAAATTTGAAGTTTTTTAAATTTATTATTATTATATATTTTTTTAAAAAAAATTCAAATTTGATTGCAATTTTTATTTGAAAACAAAGTAAAAAAGAGGAAGAGACATTTTAAAAAATCTTGAAATAGCAAATTTCTTGAATTTTTGTACTCTTTTTTTTTACTGGGTCGAAGTGAGTGGGCCGGGTCTGGGTCGCCATCGACAGGGGCGTCAATCGACGGCCAATCGATGGTCTGGACAGAGAGTTTTGTTGACACTGACATCGATCGATAGACTGTCGATGGGTTGGACTGAGAGTTTCATTGACATGGGCATCGATTGACGGTCCATCGATGGGTTGGACAAAGAGTTCTCATCGACATGGGCGTCGATCGACGGGCTATCAATGGGGACAATTGAGAGTTTTGCATCGATTGATGCATTGTCTATGGGCCACCGACGTGGGTGAAAATACATTGTTGATCGAGTGTCGATGCATGCGTCGATCGACGAGAATTCTACAAGTTCCCGTTTTCGCTCGTTTGAACGTTGTTCTTCGAGCAAAACCTTAGATTCTTCAAAGTATATCTTTGGGTATGCATAAACGGGTCTCAAACTTTGGCCAATCTTCCCAAAATATCATAAATAAGCAAAAAGAAAAGCAAGTGCTTGGGTTGCCTCCCAAGAAGCGCTTATTTAACGTCTAAAGCTTGACGACGCAATCAAGCTACGCCATCCAGGATCCAAAAAGAGGCGACGGTCGTGCCACGCCTTTGTATTTTCCAAAAGAATAAGTATGCTATAAAGGCGGGCAAAGAAAATAAGTGCGAGGATGAGAGAAATGACTGTTTTAACTTCCTTGGGTGGGCGAAAATATGAGTAGTCGATCACCAAGAAGAGGTCGAAATTTAATCGGAACGTGGAGCGATGCTCGGTCATCGGAATAACTAGGAAATCCGTCGAACAAATGGTACAACCATTGACCAACCAAAACTCATTAATTTCTTTGACATCCCCCTCAACGTTCTCAAAAACACATATTGCCATATTCGGGCATAGGGGAGGGGGATCGGACTCCTTCTCGATTATCTCTTTTTCCATCTCAATCTCAAGTTCGAACAGAGCTTTGGGTGGAAAAAGAAGAGTCTCGTCCATCCCAACATCTTCCAAATCTGGTACCACTTCATCATCCTCACAAAGATCAAGTAAACTCAATTTTCCAACACCCATCGGAGTCTCCAACGGCAACACCCCTACACTCTTATCTAAAACTTCATCAAAAAGCACAAGAGGGGTGATGCATTCAACCAAATCCCCAATATCAACCTCCTTATACAAATCTTTAAAATTAGCGTTCTAGCTCGAATTACCAATATCCAAGGTGGGATCCACCGCATCAAAAGTCGGCAGCTCATCGAAAGTAAGCCATTTCACCTCATCACGGATATCAACCTTATTTCACTTCATTATCTCCACAATAATAGCATTCTTCCATTCAGAGTGCTCTTCACAATCATTAGAAGGCAAGGACGTCTCTAATATTGCATTTATGTCCCAAGGAGTCTCTTCAAAACTCAGTGAAACTTCAAGAGGCGGATGTGGATGTGCACACCCGACTGAGTAAGGATCATTGTTGAGTGGGACATCGAGATGATAGTGCATTTTTTGTTTGTGGTTTGGAGTAGGAGGTTGGGTATACTCTTCAGGTAGCAGGGAATTGAGTCGGGAGGAGCATAAGAGTTGTAGCTTGGATAGAAAGAATCAGAGTCGGCGAGTCATATCCTGTGTAACAAAAAGGGGAGGCGGGGGGAGCATATGAGTCATTATAGTTGGGATTATGAAAATTGGGAGTTGGGGCATAAGGATCAAAACCAGAATCATAGTGATCAGGCAGAGCATAAGGATCATTGTGGCTTGAATTATAAGAGTTTGTAGACGGGACCCATTGATCGCTCCATTGATGATTTGGAGGTTTGGATTGAGGGTAGTAGAATGCCCCCATGAGTCGATCGTGAAATTCCTCCCATATTTGCAAGGATTCGGGCCCTAAACTTGTCAACCATGTTCTTGCCCGATCCTTTAACATGTAGACGAAAAGTCGCATCATCACTTGATACTTCGTAAGGCCTTGAAGAGAGAAAATTTGGGTGATGGTATCATACTCACAAATGAACTTAAGCGGATCCTCGCTTAGAAGACCATGGACAACCGGGAGTTGATCGGAGTAGAAATCATCAAGATCGTACTCCCATATCGCGGGGCTCAATGGAATGGCCGGTCGAGGGGCACAAAAAGTGTACGGATCACCATATGGTGGAGACGCTAGATAGTTAGACATTCTCTATTTTTTTTTTGGGACATGGTTCGTTGAATCTCAGGTCTCAAGGGATGCGGTTGATGTCGTCGAGGTACCTTGCAAACACAACTCTCAACACACGAGATTAAACGTACCGGTGGAAGATAACAAAAACAAATAAAAAGAAAAATCACAACCAAACACTATAAACAAATGAAACAAATAAAAACACAAACAAAGGTCGTGAAGAGCAAACGCAAAAATCACAACCTTTAGCCATCCCTGGAAACGGTGCAAATTTTTGAATCAAACTTTTTGCACTTACTTTTTTATTTTATAAAAGTCTGTCCGCAAGAGAATGGAGAAATTGTAAGTGGAAAGCTTGACTCGAGTTGAATATCTCGAGAAAGACTAATCGGAAGTAATTTTTGTGTTTGATTCATGAATGAGAAAATAACGAAAAAATATTCTAAACACGTGATCAACTTTTGGCTTGTAAAGTTGTAATATTTAGAGGTGTCGAATCAATTACGGTTAACCGTTTAACCGGCGGTTAGTAACTGGTTGGCTGGTTACGGTTAACCGTTGACCGCCGGTTTTGGTTAAAACTGTAACCGTCAACCGGAAGCTGGTGGTTAGGTTACGGTTAAGGTTACCAGCAAACTTTATATAATCAAATCAAATCCGGCGAGCATAATCAAACTAGTTTCGATGAGGATTTACCCACCTCCGACGAATCTGAACCGTCGGTCGACGTCAATTTGGGTGAAGATGAGGAGGAGACATGTGATATGCCACCGCTTCAATCCAAATTGAGGTAATATGAATCCCCCATCTTCCGATTGCATTTCACAAGAACGACGGTCAACGGTGAACCTCAGGCGCAATGCAATTATTGCAAGAGTCGTTATGCCTTCGGTTCTAAAAATAACAGAGATTACGGGTCACTCAAATACCACATGTAGAAGAGGTATCCCGAAAAATACGACATTGATAGCTCTCAAAGGCAAATAAACTTCTCATCTTCATCTACCAGCGGTGTTGGGGCCGGCGGTCAAGGTACGAGTTCTAATTTATTTCAATATGGAGAAAGTGGTCATAGAAAATTTATTGCAAGATTTGTTTCCGTTATGAGTTTTTCTTTTAATCATGCGCATAGTAGTAATTATGAAGATTATACTAGGGGTGCATTTAATCCATCTAGTATTAAGATTTCACAAAATAAAGTTACTCGCAATATTAAAAAATGGCTGGTGAGTATAAGTTGAATTTGATTTCAATATTTGATAGTTTGTCTCAAAGTGTCTCTATATGTTCGGATATTTGGAAGGATTCTTATCATAATAATAATTATATGGGAATTACATGCCATTAGATTGATAATTCTTGGACTTTGCAAAAATGTTTAATTGCATATAGAGAGTTTAATAGTGCGCATACCGCGGTGAATATTTCGCGCAAAATATCCAATATTTTGTCCGAGTATCATTTAGGTAACAAAATTTTTTCAATTTCATTTGATAATGCCGTCGCTAATACGACTTTTTTAGATTTGTTAAAAGCTTTTTGTCAACCTACTATTGCCGGTAATTTTTTCATGTTAGATGTTTTTGTCATATTTTCAATTTATGTGTTCAAGATGGTTTAACTACTTTTAAATCTAAAATTGTTCCGATTAGGAGTGCGGTATTTCATATACTAAAACACGATTCGGTTGCAAAAGGATGGTGAAAATTTTGCCGAAACAATGGTTTGCATCCAAAAAAAAAATTCAATTGATATGCCAAATCGTTGGAACTCTACTTATAAATTGCTTAATGATTCTTTTGAATATAGAGAAGTATTGTGTGAATTTTTTGCAAATCAAGATATTGATTTTGTTATGTCTACCAATGTGTGTAGACATGTCAATCCGGTTATGGTTAACTGTTTAACCGGCGATTAGTAACCGATTACGGTTAAACGTTGATCGCCGATTTCGGTTAAAACCATTACCGTCAACTGGAAGCTGACGATTAGGTTACGGTAAAGGTTACCGGATAACCGTAACCACCGGTTAACCAGAGTTTAAAAAATATATATATTCCGGTGGTTTAACTGATAGGTTAACCAAAACCGGCAGTTATAACAGCTAGTTTTCCAAATTTTATAAAAATTCTTAAATTCAATTTTAAAAAAATCGCCGGTTCAGTTAACTGGTCTTAACCGTAACCTTAACCGGTTCACCACCGGTTAGGTTACGGTTAACCTCGGGTCGATTATTTTAATCGAAGGTTAATTAACCGACCGATTTTAACAGAATGTGCATCTCTAAATGCGTGGGATGATTGTTATAATATGATGTCCCTTTTTAAAAAAATTTTTAACGAAAGTGAACTTCACTTTATCCAGTGTTTATTATCCTACCTCCACACTATTTCTTGATCAATGTATTCAAATTATACTTATTAGTATTTCTTTACTCGATTCGTCTGAATTGGCTAAATATATTGCTAAAATGTTAAGTAAATGAGTCAAATATTTTCTCTACATTCCCGATTTTTTTTTATTGCAAATATTTTAGACCCGGATTATCGGGTCAAGGGTTCAGAAAATTTACTTAAAGTTTATCATGAAGCATTAGGATCTTTTTTTACAAACTTCAAATATTGAAATTCCCAACTCTATTAGTGTTGCTCACCAAGCACAACAATCTTTAGCACAGATTTTTAATGATTACAATCAATCTAGTAATGTTAATGTGTCCCCTTCCCCCACCACTTCTAATGTAAGACCATTGTTCAACGACACTTAACAAGCTCTAGCGTCATATACTAGGTTGATTGAGGATATTAAATGAAAATGGCAAATGGCTAGTGTTAGTCTAACAATGGAATTAGAAAGTTATATAGGGGCTTTTGAACCAAGTAGTATCCCAAAAAAGCCTGATGGTACTAACGATCTTGTGCAGTTTTGGTCGAAAGTGGCCACTATTTTTCCTACACTCTCTAGGATTGCCAAGGAGGTTCTCGCCATTCCTGTTTCAACAACTTCTGTTGAACAGGCCTTCAGCACGGGAGGCTTTATGTTAGATGATCGCCAGTCTAACTTATTACCCAAAAATCTTGAAAATCAAATGTTGATGAATGATTGGGTCAAAGATGAAAAACGAGAACAAGAAATGCAATTGAATGAAGGTGAATAGAGCGACCTTTTACGATACCACTTCGGGAAGCAACGACAACGATGAATAGGTAAGTAAGTGAGTGAGGTAAGTATAAGAATTATGTGAACTTTGATTCCTTTACGAGAATACATAAGCAAGTTAATTCTAATATTAAAAGTTAAAGTTCAATTTTAATTTCTAATATTAGAATTAAAATCAAGTCATTTTTTTAAAACTTATTTTTTTAAACGAACTACATGGACTTTGATTCCTTTACGAGGGTACGTAGGCAAGTTAATTCTAATATTAAAAGTTAAAAATTAATTTTAATTTCTAATATTAGAATTAAAATCAAGTCCTTTTTTTTAAACTTATTTTCTTCCAAAAAAAAATCAAACTACGTGGACTTTGATTCCTTTACGAGAATACGCAGGCAATTTAATTCTAATTTTAAAAGTTAAATCTTTAATTTTTAATATTAGAATTAAAATCAAGTCATTTAAAATTTTGTTTTTAAACTTTTTACTTCAAAAATCCAATTATTCAAATTTTATTTAAGTTCTCGTCTATTTATCTCATTCTAATTCCATTTAGGTTCCTCATTCATTTCAATTATTCAAATTTTATTTAAGTTTTTAAATTTAATTAAAAAATATTAATTTCAAAATATAAAAAATAAAAATCGGTGGTTAACCGCCGGTTTTTTCGGTTAACCGACCCTAATCGTAACCTTAACCGGTTCACTGCCGGTTAGGTTACGGTTAAAGTCCGGTCGGTTAATTTAACCGCTGGTTAATTAACCGGCCGGTTATAACCGGATTAACATGTCTAGTAATATCCAAGACAGTGATCTAAAAGACGAGAAATAATATCTACAACTTTGAAAAGATTAATAATATGAGGGGTATAGGGCTCTAGAATCATCTATCGAACACTTAATCTACAAGTTGGGGTTGTCAATCTCAACTTGTAAATTAAACACCCAACAATGCCAACTGATAGTTCTAAACTCATCTAAGCACTAGACCCATGAATTATAACCAACATTTATCAAGAAACCCAATAACATAAACTTAAGCCAAACATGAACATGATTATAAATAAAAATCTTGAAAGAAGACAACAATGAAAAATATGCTTTGAATAAAAATAATTTATATCATATAAATTTTTAAGAATCATATAACTAAAACCATGAGAAATTCCAAAACAATAACATCACAAACCCAACAAAAACAAATAAACAAAGCAATAAGAAATTATAATAATAAAAGAAAAGAAATTGAAAGCTTACTAATAGGCAATAGAGAGTTTCATGCTTCAAACAAGGAAATACACGAATTGAAACTAAGCTACGTCCACCATCCAAGCAATTCTCAAGAATCCATATTCTACTAAAAATTAAAAGGCTGAAATTTTGAATGAAGAAAGTGGAGAAAAATGAAGAGAACATAAGAATAATCTTGGGCATCAAACCCTAGGGGGTTCAAGTGCTCTAATTCTTAAGAATAAAGGTTATATTTATAGGGGTGAAAGTGTGGGCAAAATAGTCCTTTTACCCAAAATGGCCGAAAATGGCCTGACCATCGATGCTGAAAAATAGCCCAAGTCATGTTTTCGTCAAATCGAGCCGATTGTGATCCTCGGGAACGCTCTTAGACTTGATCGAATACCCTAAAAAAATAAAAGCAAAATAACATAAAAATCTACAAAAAGTAAAAGAGATACGAAATACACTAAAAAGACGACAAACGCCACGAAAACACAAAATAAGAAAAAAGGGGATAAAATACGATTAAACTCCGACCAAAGCACACAAGAAAAGATACAAAAATATATGAAAATCACACACAAATATGTATAAATCATCACACTAGGGGGTGGTGTCGAGGTTGACACACATCACTCACATTACGGCGTTTCGAGTAGGGCAAGGGCGAGCACTGTCGAGCGGTCCTCGGGAATCAATCTCCATGGCCTCTGAGCGTGTTAGGTTGCAAGGGGCACACCAAGTGGCGCGTGGCTGCGAATTGAGCAACTGGGCCAATAGGTCATGTATGAGGGCGTATACCATGATGGGTGGGGGAGATCACACCACGCATGAAAAAATACATCTTTAAGTGGACTTGTGCTGGTGGATGATCTGATAATACGATATATAAGTGGTTCCAAAAAGTGTTATGGAAGTACTCTCATACCCCCTTCAGAGTTCAAATTGGTCAACCTATTGATGATGAAGAGGGGATTAGACTAACCCTATCAAAACATGATCGGGAATTGGAGTTGTTTCCCTGATGAGCCCAAGGTAGGGTGAAACTAGTGATGAGCCCAAGGTAGGGTGAAACTAGTAGGTCCTGGTGATTAGGTTGGCCTCTAAAAAGAGTCGCTATGCGGGCCTCCGAAATCACATTGAAAGTTCTGAGTTTGTGACAATGTGCCACTTTTTTAGGTCCAAAGTCGAAAAGCTAAGTAAAACGATGACCCAAAGGAATTTGGGTTGGATCTTACACATTTTTTTTGGTTCTAGCCCGACACGTCACTTTAACATCTATTGAGATATTAAAATGTTGGAGTTGCTAATCCAAAACAAAATAATAAGTTTGAAATTCGAGTAATGATAGAGAAAAGAAAAACTATAATTTTTTTGGTGCAATTATCTACATCCATAATATTACTTGTTACGCTCACTAAGATACTTAGGACTAAAATGACCTAAGTTGGAACTACTATCAAACCCCTATTATGTATGTAGTTTTTATTTAAAAAAATAGTTTTATTTAATTATTTATTTGTTTTACTTGTTCATATTTAGATTATCATTCACCGCAATTGTCATTTGTCGATCGGTCACCTCAACCTAAAATATTAATGAATAGTAAGACGAGCTTTCAACTGCTCGTAGAAAACCCAATTGTCAAAACTTAACACATTAATAATAACGCACAACCATGAATAATCACAATGACTGATAATGAGCCTCGTTAGAATGAGATAACACATCGGGTGAATCCCAAAAACCTTAATGACAGTCTCGGATTTTCTGAATACAATCCGTGGTTATATTGAATGATAATGACTGATAAACAATCAACTCATTGAACGCACATCATATAATAAAGTATTAAATAAAGATAAAAGGTGTCCCTACCTCGTGAATGGATATGTAATAAAAAAGCTTGATGAATATTCGTGAATGAATGAGTTTTTTGCAAGACAATCTTTGTCCTACATAATTATATAATTAATTTTATTAAAATGGTTTGGATTTTGTAGCAGGAAGAGGAAATAATATAGTTTTGGTCAAAGTTCAAATAAATTGAATTAGAAACAAATTAAGAGTAAAGGGTTGTTTTATAAATAAAGAGAATTATTGGGTGTAGAATTATAATTATCGAAAATGGGCCAAAGACCCCAATTAATTGAATGATAGCAATCGGGTTTCTCAAGTTGAATAACAATCTCCTTCATTCTAATTAAAACTCTCCAGCCCCCAAATCAAAGCTTGAAATCTCCATTTAAATCTCAACTAGTTTAACACCAGTGTATTACACGAAATTTATAAAAAATTAAATATAAAATATATTTTTAAAAATTATAAAGTCATAAATTTAAAATAAAAAAATGAAAGGATGTGTATCTCAACCCGTGCCGTGTTCAAATTATTAATTATTATAATTATTGATTAATATTATATTTTAATGTTAAGATTAAATTCATTAATAATATATTTGCATACTTATAAAAATTCAAAAGATGTCACATTTTCAGCCCGTCTCTAATCTATATTAATTAATTATTATTAACTCATTTTATATTATTATGTTCAAATTAATTTTGTCAGTAATTATAGTTACATACTTTGAAAAGTTCAAAAGGTGTCATACTCTAAAGCCTTCTTGCGATGTGCCATTGTCTAATAAATATTAATTAATTATTATTATATAATTTTATTTTATTATATTTAGATTGAGTTCATTAATATGTAGTTACATAATCCAATTACTGCAAATATATCATAATTTACCTATACAGAATATTTAAAGTTTCAAAATTAAATTATTTCAACTTTTATTATAAATATAACTTATTAATTATTTTCATATATAAGTTTTTGTAATTAAAATTATTTCATATGTAATTTGTCTTTTAATTGAAATAATTAATCTAGACTTTTTTTCTACTAATTACATATGACTTATTTATATATTTATATTAGGAGTATAAAAGAAAATTATTGGATTAGACAAAATATAATAAAAGAAAACTATTAAGTTAGACTAAATATAATAAAAAGAAAATATTAAATTAGGCAAGATATAGTAAAAGAAAAATATTAAATTAGGTATATATTAGGCTCGAATGACACATAAGCAAACAAAGCACCAAGATTTTTTATTATCCAAGCGAAACATACGAAACAGAAACATAGATTAAGAAAATTTTGCATTAATATATACTTGTTTAATACCCGTGTATTACACGGAACTTATCAAAAGATAAATATAAAAAATATTTGTGATAATTACTGAATTTTAAATCTAAAATAAAATAATTAAAATAATTATTCCCAATCGTACCTTGTACATGTATATTCTATTTATTAATTATTATAAATATTAAATGATTTTTTATTTGATGTTTAAATTAAATTCATTAAATCTTAGTTATATACTTACAAAAATTCAAAAGGCGTTACATTCTAAACTTGTGTCTAATATCTGTTTTATTAATTATTATTATTATTATTAAGTCATTTTATATATTAATGATTAGAATAAATTCGTTAATAATTATTAGTTACATACTTTGAGATATTCAAAAGATATCATACTCTCAACCCGTGTCGCATTGTACTGGTGTCTAACCAATATTTATTAATTATTAGTTTATAATTTAATATTTTATATTTAGATTGAATACATTACTAATATTTAGTTACATACTTAGATTATTGTATATAACTTATATTTTACCTATATAATATTTGAAACTCCAAATATAAAATTATTTTAAATTATATTATCAATAAAATTTATTTAATTATTTTCATAATAAAAATTTTTAAATTAAAATTATTTCATATGTAGTTTTTTCTTTTAATTAAAATAACTAATTTAGATCTTATCTACTAATTATATATGATTTATTTCTATTTTATATTAGGAGAATCAAAGGAAAGTATTGAATAAGGAAAAATATAATAAAAGAAATTAAATTAGGTAAGATTCAATAAAAAGAAAAGTATTAAGTTAGGTAAATATTAGGCTCGGGTAACACATAAGCAAACGAAGTACCAGAATTTTTTATTCATCAAACGAAGCATACGAAGCAGACATGTAGGTTAGGGGGATTTTGTATTAATATATAGGGGTGATTGTAGAAAGGAATTTGAAGAAAGTCCCGTCACTCCCCCATCCTCAAAAATTGACTGAAATAACAATTCCAAACCCCTACTTACCAATTTCTTCTGTCGGCTTCATCACCACTCACAAGCACCCATCAGACGGAGGCGGCATTGGGCGGCTGACACGGTGACTAGCGGCTTGGATTGACTGTGGGTGACAGCTCGCGGTGGTAGTGCTGACCATGAGCAGCGTGGCCGATCAATCCCATAGCTGTTCGAGGTGGCCAAAACCAGCGTGAATAGCTGACTACATTACGCACTATTCTTGCCATTGCTGCATCTAAATCTTGGATTGATATTCTGCTTCTCTAGAGGATTTAGAGACCATGGGTTGGTAGTTCGCCTCAGTGCTGTTTGAAAATCTTATTAAAAACATGGTGTGAGCTAAATGAGTTCAATGACGGTTTTAAAATATACAAAATTAGGTTTTAAATAAATTAAAAATTAAAATTTTTAAAATTAGAGTAAAATACGTATATTTAATTAACAAAATAAATGTCTAGTCTTTGTAATATAAGTTGATGTCAAAAGTGTTTCGTGTAAACCATGAATGTGTATTTAGCGTATGAAGAGATGGAAATCCATAATAAACAATAGGCACTTGTGAATTTCAAATTCACATATGCACTTGGGCTCGAAGTGTTGGGGCTTGATTAAGTGAGATGTGTTTCAAAAGATTTTGTTTCCAAATAATTGTTGCTACAAATTCAAAATATTTGGGTCTAATATGACATTGAGTAAAAATAAAGATATATAATATACTCGAATGAAAGTTATTGTAATAAAACGTTGCTATTGAAATAAACTTAAACGAAACAAAAATAATAATAGAAAGAGTAATCATATTTATTTAAATAAATTATGGGGTTTTAATAGACAGGGCTTTTTATTACCGTACATCCAAATATGGATTTATTTACGCATGACTATGAACTTACCCCCATTACGTGTTCATCCACGTTATGAAAAAACTGTACGTTTATCACATTGATAATGATATTTATCATATTGAAAATAATTACGATATATATACATTTATAAAAACAAAGATTGATATCTATCATAACATATATAAACTTTTATCAGAATGAACATTTTTATGTTCGCCATATGTTTATAAATATACATTTATCACAATAAAAATAAAAATTTATTATAATAAATATAAAATTTTATTTTAACAAAAATAAATATTTATCATATTAAAAATGTTCTCTCGACCGGAGTAACGATACACACGACACAGTGTAGGCAAAAATGTGTGTATATTATAGTTTTGAAAACAAATCGTGTTTTCAGGTGGAATAGGTGCGGGTTGTCTATTTAGATGATTTCGCAGGCTAAACCTGTGAATTCATATTTTTTTTATGGTTTCGCAGGCTAAACCTGCGAAATCTATTTTTATTATATATATTGATTTCGCAGTCTAAAGTTGCGAAATCATCTTTTTTTTTCTTTTTCTTTTTTTTTTGTTTTCGCAGGCTAAACCTGCGAAATCTATTTTTATTATATATATTGATTTCGCAGTCTAAAGTTGCGAAATCATCTTTTTTTTTCTTTTTCTTTTTTTTTTTTGTTTTCGCAGGCTAAACCTGCGAAATCTATTTTTATTAAAAAAAAAAATTGATTTTGATTTCGCAGGCTAAACCTACGAAATCCATTTTTTTTTAAAAATTATTTTATTGTTGTTTCGCACCTTAAGGGTGCGAAACCTATTTTAAAAAAAAATATCTGATTTTGATTTCGCACTCTAAAGGTGAGAAATCCAATTTAAAAAAGAATTTAATGGCAAAATCGCACCCTAAAGGTGCGAAATTAAATTTTAAAAAAAAAAAAACATATGGTTTCACAAGCTAAAGTTGTGAAATTCAATTAAAAAAAAATTATTTTTGTTTTCGAGGGAAAAGAATATTGTTAACCGCGTGAATCTAAGAATCTCTGGTCATTTGTATCAACTTTGTGTAACGGCATGCAAACGTCTTTCATGTAACATGTGACAATTGCATAATAAAATTATATCAGCTCTGTGTATTGGCATGCAAACATCTTTCACGTAACAATATTTCGAATCATGCATTGGTTCTCTATTTATTATTGCAATTCGTTCATTCATTAGATCAATCCAGCTTCAAAATTGTTTTTATCTCATTTTTTCTCCATCGTAAAGTAATTTGGATTTGCTTTGCTCCCCATTTTAATTCGAGAAATTATTCAAGGTAATGTTTATTTATTTCAATCTTTCATATTTAAATTAATAGTGGCATATTTTCTTATTTTATTTTTAAAATATAATTTATGACTAGTTAAATTATTGTTTAGTTAAATTGTTATTTATAATTTCTTGATAACTAGTTAAATTATTTTTTATAAATTGTTGGTGTAACATGTATAGTATCTCATTTATGAGAAATCTTTTAAATTGTTGTTTATGTTTATGCATCCCATTAAATGATTATTTATAAATTATTTTTTAAATTGTTATTTATATTTGTAAAATTGATATTTATATTTATTCTTGCATTAGGTATATCCAACTTGCTTGAATCATCCTCCATTTATAAATAATAGACAAAATCCAAGATATGATTATATATACATACATAATTATTATATCTCATTTACTATTAAATGAAATAATTATTAAATTGGATAAATAACATTATATGTTCATGTAATATAAACTTAAATTTGATAGGTTATATTATGTATTCATTTTATTACAAACTTAATTTTTTTGCTTTGTAATAATTTTTTATATTTTAAGGATGGCTCCTTGTCGTCGTTGTTGCATTACAAGGGCAGCAATTAGTGGAGCTCAGAAGTTTTATGATGACTTTCTTTTGTACAAGATGAAGCCAAATCATTCAATACCTGAACACTATTTGGCAATGCTCAAAATGTGGGTCCACATGCTTTGTTTAAAGCCTATAATTGCCTTGAAAATGTTGACCGTAACCAATTAACACGAGGAGTTGATTGGTTAAATACTTTAGACAAAGATTATCATGAAAGAGGCATACATTTGCTATGTGAGTTACGATGTAAGGGTAGGAAGTCAAATGGTCCTAATTTGATGAAAGCGTTAATTGAAGACTGGAAAAAGAACATTGGGAGATCCGCCATTTTAGGAATGAGTTATAAGTTGGGAAATAATATTTTCCAATTAAGAAAATCCCCACCTTCTACTTACCCATGGCGAACCAAGTCAAGTGTAAAAAATCATTTGATGGATCCATTTGCCCGTATTAAGTTCAATGTTGGTTCTCAATTTAAAATTTTTAGAGACATTAAAAGATTTGAAGAAATTGCAAAACTACCGGCGCACGAACTTAGAACGAGTTTTTGGATGCTTAAATGAATCACTTATTATGGTTTTTTATTTTTTTTATTTCCTTTTCTCTTTTATGTGTTTTTCGATTTATTGTAAATCTTCTTGTTTTGATCAAGTTTGAATGAACATAGTTGTATGACTTTTAATGTAACCAGTATTCCTTATTTATGATATTTGAGTGGAAGTATTGATGTGTTAGCTTGGATTTTTCAAAATGAATCATCTATAAACTTTGAATATTGGACTAGATATTTAAAACAATTCACTTACACCTTTGGTTTTCTCCACCATCTAGGTATTCCCATAAGAAAAAGAAAAAATGAGTTCCAATAAGCCTAACAATGTACCATACTTTGTTTTCGAAGAAAATTTCTTTTTTTACTATACAAATTTAACCGAGTGGAGCATCCATATAGATACTAAGCTGGTTGACGACCTCCGTGAGAGTAAGTTCAATGGTGTCTACGATCTCAGAAGAGGATTACGCAACAATATCACATTGATTTTGTTGGACAAAATCAATATTGCGTTCGGGAAAGACAGCACAATGGACGACCTAACCACTTGAGTTCAACTTCTAGAAAAACGATACAGGCATTTTCATATGATGTTGGGAAATGAGCATTGTACTTGGGATCATGAGACCAACAAATTGCAAGCGCCGGAATGGCTTGTACATTTTTGGAACGACGTGGCAGGCGATTATGAGTTTACTGCTCCATATCTAAAATATGGAGAACCTTTATTTGATTTGATGGATTGGGTATTCAATAAAAACTATTTAAATTGCATTTGTCAATACCACAGTTTCAAGGGAAATCCGCCATTACGAATGTGATCACACATCTAATATCAAATTATTGTAATTGTTATATTAATCTTATTGTATTTTAATTTGAAATAAGTTTTCTTGTAATTTTAAGGCATTATTATGATATGCACTTATTGTTTTTTTGACGCAAATAAAATTCATTACTTCAGTTTTCAGTTCATATGCTTAATGTGTAGTATTCTCACATATAAAGTTGAAAAACCTATTGATCAATGTGTAGTCTTGTCACCAGAAAGGTTGGATAAATATTAAATAAGTGATTATATTAAATAAATGAAAAATAAAAGATTACACATATGATTAAATAAAATACAACAAACGTTACAAAATCAAACACTACAAATACGTAGCACATAATTGCACACTCAAACTATTGTCATTCTGATCCCATTTTATTACATAATTTAGTGCTAACACATTGAGATGCATCAATTGAAAGCTGCTTCCATCTTCTTCCATAATGGTGGCATGTCATACAAATAATATCTGCGTGATGCATCATCACTATATTCCTATATTAAAGAAAAGTTAGTAATTTATATAAAACCAACACAAACCACATAATTATTTATAGACAGATGTGTGGACTTTACATAAGCTGGAGAGATATTGTTATTGATAGTGGTATCAATACAGATCAGACCACGTTCTTCATCCAAAAAAACACCATCCTCAGAAAGTCTTGCCTTCCACCAACCGTACCTCATCTCCATTTCTTCAATCCGGTCGTAAATTTCTGGAATAGTGGGTGAAAACATGAAACGATGCTCGAGTATAATTTTTACCTGCGGGACGCTGAAGATCCTATACGCTTTTTTTGCACCTCTTTCAACACTTTCTTTTTGGGAGATGAAAATTTCCAGAATGACTTTCTCCATCTCAATGGTCCATGGAGTGATTGAAGGATCATAGTAATTATTGTTTATTCTTAAGACATCTGGATGATTTTCATCGAAGTTAGCCATTATTAGCTGGTATGGTTTATATTTCTGGGTGGGTAGTTTTTTCGGTGCGTACATATATATAGATGCGTAAAATATGTGTTATGTGTCATTGTGTTGTCAACACACACATAAATGAAATACAGCTTTGCCAACTACTCTATCTGTGCTATTGTGTTGTCTACTCACTTTAATAATTTTACATCGCGTATTTTTATGAATTGTGTTGTCTTGTCATTCGGTACACTATGTCATAGATTCAATTCTATCATTCTTGGCACAGAAGAATGATACTGAAAAGTGTTGTCTACACACACATAAATGAAATGCAGCTTTGCCAACTACTCTATCTATATCATTGTGTTGTCTACTCATTTGAATAATTTCACAACCCGTATTTTTATGAATTGAGTTGTCTTGTCATCCGGTACACTATGTCACAGAACACTAAAAAGTGTTGCCCACACACATATCAATGAAATGCAGCTTTGCCAACTACTCTATCTGTGCCATTGTGTAATATTTTTATGGTGTGTTTTTCTTTATCTCGCACAATCACCTCTGCCACTTCTTGGAAGATTGTAATTTTATGTTATTATGGTTGTTTGTTTGCTTTATATAGTTGATAACTACTGAATGATAGAAACTTAAAAGTAAATCACGCACTAAGATACTTCAACACACTTAAAAAAAATTACACACTACAAAAATAGTTGAATTACATACGTAACCAATCTGGATAATGTGCAGGTAGTATTAATAAAATATTATTAAATTAGTCTCGAAGATGTCCTCCTGTGCCACACCTCGGTGCCTGAATATCTATACTTGCACGGAGGTAGTGGGGATGTCTTTGTGGGAATGGATGTCCTTGCGGGGAGCCAGTTGTATCGGAGTCACTCGATTGCACATCTCGATAACTTCCCCCAAACCCACTGTTAGGAAATGGTATGGGGGAAATAGATGTCTGTGCATTGGGACGTTCAAAACCACCTATGTGCTCTTGTACAGCTGTCGGATACCCCAAATTCATACCAGATTGGAGTAATCCAGTAAATGAGTTGTACTCAGCTGGCTGCCCCATGGAAGGCGTATAGTATCCTGAAGTGCTGGACACACCGAAGGGCGGTGGGTAGGTCGAAGTTAATGGACCTTAAATTTGATTGAATAATATTAATAAGTATGTATGTTTGTCTCTACTGATTTTTATCAAAGTATTGAGAACTATATTACCTGGATAATATTGATGCGTGGAAGTGGTGGCACCCGCAGAATATGAAGAAGGGGGAGGCATTTGAGTTGTGCGTGTATGGGATCTCTGCCTTCTGCCACCTCTAGAAGTTGAAGGGTGTTCTGGAACAGTCTCGCAAGAAGCCGGAAAAGGTGGTAGCGAAGGCAATTGCAGGAGCTGTCGCATTTCTGTGGATTCTTTCATAAACACACGTTTCACCCATTATGCATGATAGTCTTTCACCTCACTCTTCAAATGTTTTTGGTCCCTAAAAAGCATTCCCTTAGTCAGGGTACCTTCTTGAAAATCGTACATCTTCAAGGACTTAGGAGCCCCAATTGAGTCAATTGGTACATCCGAGTAGCTTGAATCAAGAAAATAAAATTTCACGACTCATTCGAAAATTTCCAGTCGATCTGGTATTTACTGCAATAGGACGCACAAAATGTTGGGCAGCTTCACGATCGTCAAACTCGACATGCGCATCAACACCATCATCATGATCATCATCGTCACCACTATCGTCAGAGTTAATATCGCTTCCCAACTCATCGGGTTCAGAACTAAGAGGCGAGTATGGCCCAAAATGATCGGCCACGTATTTATGTCATGACTCGATCCCCAAGTATTTATGTCATGCTCCTGATTAATGACATTTGAAAAATCTTGTGTGCATATAGGTATACTAAACACATTTTCGTCCCGTAGAAGCTCGGCATATTGATAATAATCATGATCTATCGAGGCAAATATGTTGACATTTTCAACTCGAGGCTCAGATTCAACATACAACTCAAGAAAGTCTAGGCCTAAGGATTGGTCTAAGAATCCCCATAAATCTTGCTCATTAGCAAGTGAAACAATACCACATGTGTTATTATAACAGAACTTAGCGGACACTTTTAAAACTATTTCGTTTACATTACTCTTCGTAATTGTAAACAAAATACCGATCAACTTCTCAAAATTTATTTGACGAGAAATCCTTCTAGAAGCAATTGCCTGGCAGGCATACCTCACTTCGTAACCATTTTGCACAATTTGGCCTCCAAAATACACGACTATGGTGATCATATTTGAATTCGACATTGTCTATATATTCTAAAAATTAAGCACATCACTAAATATTAGAATTCACGATTTATCACTTCTATAATTCACGATTTATTCACAATTTTTGTTCGTACATGAAATTCAATTTTTGCTAACAAGTTTAAATAATGTGAAATATTAAAAAGAAGAAATGCTCAAATAATTTATAAGTTTTTTAATATATTAAGATCGTGCGATTTTTATTTTTAATTTTTTTAGATATTTAAATTTAACTTTTTATATTTTAATTTCACTTTTAATTTTTGGTATTTTAATTTTTTTAGAAAATGACAAACATCGATTTTTAATTTTAATTATTCAAAATTTGTAATTTACTTTTTTTTTAAATTTTGCGTTGCAAAATAAGTGTGGGTTTTTAGTTTTAATTTTTTTGAATTTGTAATTTAATTTTTAAAAGAAAATTTGGAATCGTGTGCGATTAGAATTTATTTTTTTTATAAAAATTTTCAAATCTTATAATATGTGTGCAATTTTTAATTTTAGTTTTTTCTATATTTTTATGGTCTGATTTTTTATTTTATTATTTTAAATATTATAGTTATTTTTAAAATATGTGCGATTTTTTAATTTTTTTAAAATTTTCAAATCTTACAATATGTGTGCAATTTTTGATTTTAACTTTTTCTATATTTTATGGTCCGATTTTTTATTTTAATATTTTAAATATTATAGTTATTCTTACAATATGTGCGATTTTTTTTAATTTTTTAAATATTATAGTTATTTTTAAAATTATTTTTGCTAATTTTATTTTTTTCAATTACCTTTAATTACGATTGCGATTCTATTTTTTTTAGTAATATTCTATAATCGATTTTTAATATTCTGACATAAATTTTTTAGTAATATTCTAAATTTTTTAATAATTAAGTTTTATAAATAATATATAAGTTTGGTCTGTTATTAGAAAGGGAGGCCGACTTATTTATCTTATTTATGCATATCTTGGGTTTTGTCATTTTCTAAAAGTTAATTAAAATTATAAACATTATATAAGAGTTGTCCATTATTTGATTAAGTGAGCAGTAGGTCTTATTTATGCATATTTTGGGTTCTATCCATTATTCAAAATTGGAGGCTAACTTAAAGCTGGTGGTAAACAAAAATTGAAGAAATAATCTATAAAAGGTAAACAATAATTTCTAAAAATTGAAGAAATAATCTATAAAGGTAAACAATAATTTCTAAAAAATCATCAAATATAATTAAGCATTTCAAAAATAATTTATGTGGCATGCATAAATATAAAAGATAAATAGACATGTTAACATCAATAATTTATAAAGGAAAAAAGAAATAGTCATGATACACCAACAATTTATAAAGAAAAATTTGACTGGTTATAAAAAAATTGTACAGGAGTCTTTTACTACGTATGCATACATAAACATTTCTAAACTAATACAAACAATAATTTAATTACCTAAAAATAATTCATAAATAAAATATTAACTAAGCATAAATTTTGTTTCATAAATAACAAATTAAATAAACATAAATCTTATTTTAAAAGATTAACATATTTAATATTACCTTGAACAATTGGCTATGAAGTGTAAACAGGAAATTAGACTGGAGAGAAAATGAAGTGTAAACATGAAATTAGACTGGAGAGAAAATGATTAGAGAGAAAAAAACTTCTTGAAGTTGGAGAGAAGTTTTTTTCTTTGAAGTTGGTATTGGTATGTTGTGTGCGTAAGAATGAATGAAGAATGGTATAAATCGATATAAAAAACTAAAATAGATTGATATGACCTTTGCATGTAAAATACACGTGATTCTTTTGTTTGGATTAATTGATTTTGGCATTTTGCAGATTGTTTATTTGGTCAAGATTCCATTCAATCACAACATATTAATTTTTTTTATTTTTTTTAATTTGAGTTTCGCAGCCTAAACCTGCAAAACGCATATATATATATATATATATATATATATATATATATCGCACCTTCATGGTGTGAAATTGAATTTTTTTAAAAAAATATATATATATATATATATATATATGGGTTTCGCAGGTTTAGGCTACGAAACCATAAAAAAAAGATGATTTCACATGTTTAGGTTGTAAAATCACCTAAAAAAACACGACCATCACATATTCCACCTGATATATATATATATATATATATATATATATATATATATATATATATTTTATATATATATATATATATGGGTTTCGCAGGTTTAGGCTACGAAACCATAAAAAAAAGATGATTTCACATGTTTAGGTTGTAAAATCACCTAAAAAAACACGACCATCACATATTCCACCTGAAAACACGATTTTTTTTTCAAAACTATGATATATACGCATTTTTGCCCATAGTGTACCTAATAATTTGAGGGAGACCGGTGAGATCTTATTTTATTAGGCTTAAAGTTAAAACAACATGGCCCGGCCCATGAGCATAAGAAATACATATAGTGTGGCCCATATAAAAATTTACACAATTAATTCCCAAGTCTAAAAACCTCTCCAAACCCTCTCTCTCTTCTCCTCACTCTGCAACTCTAACAATGCTGTCTCGCTTCGTCTCCAAATCTTCCCAATTTCATCGTCTACTAACCCTAACTTCACCCCAAACCCACCTCGTTTTCCACCAACGCATCACCCAGAACTCTTTATTGTCAAACCCTACCCATTATTTCACCCCCATAACTCCCCATATCTCATTTTTCTCCACATTTGGTAAAAATGGAAACTCCGGCGACGATTCAGCTACCTCAACCACCGATTTGTGGAAAATGTCCTCAGAAATTGACGAAGATATCGAATCCGTGTTCTCTATCGAATCTGGGAGTCTCGAAGGAATCGGTAACCAAAACGGCGGCGTGGTGAAAAAAGTGGATGATAGAATAGGCGATATCTTTAGAGCAGTTGGAGATAATAATAGTGGAGGTGGCGGGAATGAGGAGTTGGCGGCCGGTGAAGACGATCAGCCTTGGTCTTTTACGGCGGAGGAGAAAGAAGGAGCGGTGGAGGATTTGTTTGGCATTGAAGGAGAGTGTGTTGAGATGGGATTTAGTGGTTCAGGAGATGAAAATGTGGAGGAAATAAATTGGGCTGAAAAGAGTGAGCAGGAGAAGCAGCTCGAATTGGAGGAGAAGGCCTTAACTGCTGCTATCAAAGGTGGGATATTAATTTCATTTTAATTTGTTCCTTTAAATCACTGAATGACTCTGTGTGTGTGTGTGTGTGTGTGTGTGTGTGTGTGTGTGTGTATGAGCTGTTTATCTGATGACTGTGGATTCTGTTATCGGATAAACGATGACTGTGGATTCTTTTATTTCATTTTAATCGGGTTGTATAGGGAAGGGAAGTCAAGAATCAATATTATGAGTTCTTTGTTAGGTGCTTATATGTAATTTGGATTTTTTTCTTAATTATTTTTTGGAGAGTTTATTTTATTATCCAATATAGAGTTTCCACTGTCGTTCAGTAAATTATCCGAGATGTCTGCTTTTGTTCGAATTCCCTTTGAATGTTGGCAATGACTGAAGCAACTTATGTTCATCTCGAGGCTATAATAGGGAAATTAAGTTCATCGACTGAGGAATGAGTTTAAGTCCTTGACAAGTTGGTTTCACATCAACGTGTTACTTTGAGGTTATCTTGACAGATGACATCTTGCTTATTGAGCTATACATTATTTCAAGCCCCGCTTAGTGTGTGATTAGTCGGCTCATTTTTTTCTGCGTGCAAAATAACGTTCCTGGCCTCTTAAATCCAAGTTCCACTTAATATTATCTAACTTAAGTGGCAAGTCTGATTCTTATTTTTCTAACCTATAAAAAAATGTAAAAATCCGCTTAAGAAGTCGAATAATGGAAATGTAAGTCGTTGATTTTTTTTTCTTCTTAGCAACTCTGTATGAACACACTCTAGGCTTCGAACTACAGTAAAACCTCTATAAATTAATAGCCTTGGGACCGTTATGATTTATTAATGTTACGAGTTATTAGATAATCGAGATACAAATTTGTACATTGCTCCCAAATCAGGACCGACAAAAGTTCTTATTTATTATTTAAGCGATTATCAGGTTTTACTGTATAGAGTCTTACGATATTCCTGATTATTTGAATAAGTATCTCAATTTATTTTTAATTTTGTAGGTCCAAACCGTGCATTTGGTGATCTTATCGCCTCATCTGGAATAACTGACGAGATGCTGGATAGTTTAATCGCTTTGAAGGATTTTGAAGGCATTCAAGGGCTCCCACCTCTATCTAAAATCGAAGACATGCGTTATGAAAAGAACACGAAAAAATCAAGCAGAGCTGAAATCGAGCGCCAAAAACAGGAGGAGGTGGCCAAGGCACGTGTCAGGCAAGTAGATGATAAGGGAAGGGCTTACGGGACAGGGAAAAGGAAATGCAGCATAGCCCGTGTTTGGATTCAGCCCGGAGATGGGAAGTTTTCGGTGAACGACAAAGAGTTCGATGTTTATTTCCCGATGATTGATCAACGTGCTGCCCTTCTAAGGCCGTTCTCCGAGACTAAGACTTTGGGAATGTGGGATGTCAAGTGTACGGTTAAAGGAGGAGGCACATCAGGTGAGACTGGGCTTGTTGCAAATGAATATCTTAGTTTTTGTCATTGCATTTACATTTTAGATTTTCAATATGGGAAGTTGAATTCGTATTTTGTGTTTTTTTTTTAGATTATGATGTGATACAAAGATTTGAATTTCATTTCCAAAGGTTTTGCAACAGCTTTAGGCACTGTTTGCCCTAGGGTTCACAATACAAGATTGATATTCTGAAAACCGGATACTCGTTTGTTCTAAGACTCAAATACTCAACCAACAATTTCTTACACCTAATCTATATTATTGACACATATAATTAAATACTACTATCATTCACTTTTCAAGCATGATTTGACATCTACAGTTAAAAAAAAAAAAAAAAAACTCCGAATCTTATAACAAACAAGAACTTTTACGATTCACAGAATTCTGAATACCCCAAGATTCTGAATCCGAATGAATGTTAGTCCAAATAGGCCCTTAGAGATATGTTGTTGACTCGTGTTTTCAATCTCGTATTTGTATATTTAATTTATTTATTTTTTATCTTAATCATTCTTAAACTCTATGCATGTATGTTTTGGTGATTACATGTTGATAACTGTTGCAATAAACCGTCCTAAAAGGCTTCTGTTATGAATTTGGCTCTCAATTATCTGATGATAATGTAATGAATACAGCTTGAAACCCATCCACATTTAACCACACACACATATATATTTGTCATCGTTATAAGTAGCCTCTTGGTCATATATTCATGCTATTATTTTTTTTTCATGGTTACTGGGTATTTTTTATATTTCATAAGCCACGGACTGTGGGTCATTTTTTATTTGTTTGATTTTATTTAATTTTTGAGCTATTATTTGCTAGTTTATGTTGCTTTGCTGTACATTAACACATTTAATTAATGAACATTGCAGGTCAAGTTGGAGCAATCCGTTTGGGCATAAGCAGAGCATTACAAAACTGGGAACCAGGATTGCGTCCTCCTCTAAAAGAAGGTTCGATTCCTGGAAATAGATTAAAAAAATTATCATTTTGGGTTTTTCTAATTCAGTAAATAAATTTTGCTTTTTTATTAAGATCTGTAGGATATAGCACGCATGTCTTATTAATTGAAGCCATATTCGATCGGTGCTTTTCTCATTTGATCGATGTATTTGATGTCTTTTCAGCTGGTTTTCTGACGAGAGACTCGAGAATTGTGGAAAGGAAAAAGCCTGGTAAAGCGAAAGCAAGGAAAAGCTTCCAATGGGTCAAACGTTAATCAGCAATTTTGGCAATCTTCGTTTACGGGCCCACTCATACGTCACCATGTGTTTGTGTTTTTCTTCGTTGCAATAAGAAGTTCAGTTAGTGTCTTCTCTTTTGTCACAACACTGCATGGAGGTGCAGAAATATGTTTATCATCTTCTTCTTCACGTTTGTTCGAGTAGATCCTGTTTTGTCTTGAAAAGCCCATTGCCCATAATTCTTGTTCTTCTGGTTATTACGAGGGGCAGCAGGTGTTTGGAGTGTCTGTTGATCTGTTTGTAGAATTTTTTAGCATGTCCATCATTTTAGCTGTTACAATCACATATCTTTTCTGTGAGTTGGAAACGGCATTGTATTAATTAAAGTTCTTGAGAAAGCTAGTATGATATTATTCTGAAGGAACTTTTTTTTTTTTTTTTCCTTTTTAATATGCCGCTAGCAGATATAGTGTTATGTTGATTTCCTGTGTGCGTGTTTTCTTATAATTTAATTCATTTTCACGAGTGAATTTGAAGAAACCCAGCTGGTACACAGGAAGAAACTATTTTAAACACGAAGAATTCTACGACCACCGGTGCGCAAGAGGTTGTGCAACAAAATGTACAAACGTGTTTGACTTCTCAAAAACATGCAGTTTTGTTCAAAAAGTATGATTGTCTAACGAAAGTTTTTCTCGTGGCGATTCGAACAATTTCATCCCTAGAACACATGCACTTGAGATTTTTTTTGTATTTAAGGTTTGATAATGAAAATTATTTATGAGGAATTTTCGTTTGCAAAGAAACACCGGTGGAAATTTTGGGGATGGGAGCATTCTAGATTTTTTTTAAATATATTTTTTTAATACTTTTTGCCCCTCCCATTGATTTGAATAAGGTTTCTCCATAAACCAACTAATCAAATTTCCCACAAACATGATGTCATGACTCGTGAAGGTACATCAAGTTACCAACAAAGATTTTGAAATATGATTGTATCTACAAGTTTTTTTTCAACTTGTTTGCTTAGCTGTAAACTAGTAATGCACGAGCTGCAACAAATTATATATTCTTCATTTTAAATTTCTTCAAAATATCACGTGCGTGCTTTTCTTATGAGATACAGATTCCTTCACTTGTTTGTAAAACGTTGGGCCCAAGAAATGATGTAGTTCTCCTAAGTTAATCTTTTCGAACTCATTCATCATTGATTTCTTGAAATCAAATACCAGCTTCAAATCATCTCCAGTAAAGATAAGAACAACAACATACAAACTCACCATCATGAAATCACCTTTAAAATTTATTTTTATATAAAGAGCGTGCTCATATGAACATCTTTCATAATTGAATTTCAATAGGTACTCATTAATACGTCTATATACCAGGCAGGTGATTGCTTCAAACCATATAACTCCTTCTTGTAAACTTTAATTTTTTTTCTCCTTATGAATCCAGGCGGTTGGTTAATAACACGTATTTTTTTGTACATATTGAGACTTACTAAATTAGATTTCAACTACTGTTTGTACGCTTTTAACTTGTTTATACTTTAATTTCTATTATTTGGACGTCATTATGTTATGTTTAACGGATTTTAAGTTCATTTTAGATGGATTGGGTTTCAAAAGTATAAAGAATGATGAAATGGATTGAAAATGGTTAAGAGAAGATTTCATGGGCCATTGCTCAAGGTAGTTTTCTTCTTGAAGAAAACCATTCTAAAAGTTGATTTGACGTCCATTTGGAATAACACCCATCTGTTTTGAGCAACAAGAGAGATAATCAATCGAATGTATCAACTCGAGAGACGAAAGCAAATACCTCATTGAAATCTTAATCTTCTTTTTGCTCGTAGCCTTTTACTATTTGTTGACAGAACCATTCAAATTTATCTTCGTTTTGAACACTCATTTCACACAAGAAGATACGTGTTCTCCTCCATGATTTCTTCTGAGATTCTTTATTTGAAAATCAGAGGGTTTTTCAACTTGGAGCTTGACTCTTTGAAACAAGAAAGAGCTTGAGATTTTTCTTTGACAATAAAAACTCAATTTTTTTCTTGTATCATTATTGACGAATAACAAGAAATATCGGCTTCCTTTAAGCGATAGGACTTGCATAAATCCACAAAGGTCGGTGTGCACTAGCTCCAATGGTGATTGTGATTACCATTTGAACTTATATGGAAAAGATTCATGATGCTGCTTTCCTAACCAAAATTCTTCACAAACTTCAGCGTTCACATCGATTTTGGGTAAACCTTAAACAATTCTATTGTTAGATAGCCCCTTTAAAATTTGATAATTTAGGGGCCCAAATCTTTCATGCAACAACTTGAAAACTTGAGTTTCAGAAGTGAGATAACAAGTGGCATTTACTATATCAAGTTAGATAGGGCAAAAATTGATCGATCCCAACCATATTTTTGCAACATGATGATTTTTATTCTTCATGGTGCACATACCCCCAGCAAAGTGAATATCAAAGTCTTTCCTCAACAAGTGGCCGACACTTAGCAAATTGCTTTGCAATCCGGATACATAGAACACCTCCTATATTTTTTCAATTTTGTCGGTCTTCTTGAAAGAAATTTCTTCAACACCTTGAATTTTTCACGAATTGGCATATCCAACGTCACTTGACCATGGTTAGCTTCGTAAAGGGTTGAAATAAAGTCTTTATTTCCGGTCATATGCCAGCTTGTATCACTATCCAAGTACCAAATATTTTTGACATTGCCATTAGAAGCAATCAATAACGTTTCAGAAGTTTCAAATTCACTTTGATGCACACACCCTGTCTCGCATTTTTCTTCAGATATTTTTTCCAACAACCATATACTTTATAACCATGTTTATGACAATGATTACACTCAATATACAAGATTTCCTACATTTGTAGATACTTCGCGGCCTCTAACGCTTTGATAATTGTGGAAAGGTTGCCTCTCCACCTTTTGAGAGTCGTCTTCATTTTTCCTTTTATTTGTTGGACGAAAGAATGTCTACCACCACTTCCTTGATTATGACCTTTACCTCAACCATGATAAGAGCCACGACATCCCCTGGAAGAGAATTGAGATTTCAAGGCTTTATCTTGAGTAGAATTAATTTGAGGATTTTTTTGAAAGATTATAATCTTGTGATCCTCCAACCTTCCTTGTAAGCCTTCCGTGGACATTGATGAAATATCATGTGACTTCGTGATAACCCAGCATGGCCGAAATATCAGAAGTCACTCAGGTGAAATATTTTGAGATTTTCTCATTGTCACGCATTTTCAACTTCTCGAATTCGGCTCGTAGAGATTTTAGATGCACCTTTTTTTTTTTTTCTCGATCTTGGCTAGAATAGGTTGTTTTTAACACCCTCCAAGCATCTTGAGCCCTTGCAGCCTTCGAAATTCTTTCGTAAACATGAATTTCAAGTGTTTGGTAAATTTGAAAAAGTACTTTTTGATCCTTTTATTTTGAGCTTTTAATGAGATCACTTTGAGCGATGGTTAGTCAAGCTTCATTTTCTGGTGCTCTAACACCTTTATCGATGATACTCCACCAGTCTTAAGATTCAAGACATGATCTCATAAGATTGCTCCAGTAATCGAGTCTTTCTTCATTGAAACGAGTGATAAGAGAAATAAATTTGTTGGACATTTTTTTTTAAACTTGCCTCTGACACCAATTTATGGGAAATAAGATTGAAAAAACAAAGAAATTTGATTTTATTATTTTTCTTGGATGAAAAACAAATATCGTGTATTCCTATTTAAGATAATTGAGATACATAAAAATTGTGTAATAAATGAAAACACAATAAACAAGATAACTCTTGGATTAGAAATATATAAGAGTTTTTGAGACACTGTACTTTAGATGCATTTTATTAAAAATTCAAATAGTTAATTCATATAACTTGGTTTACTGTATCAGAAAACTCGCCACCATGAACTCACTCCTCTCGCCGGAAGGTAGTTTCCGTCGTCTCCAATCAGCTAAAGATTGCTGCCGGAGATCCGATCGAGCAGCGGCGCCTCCATTTACACATGCAGCGGTGTGGCGGTAGCACTTTTTGCGTGTCAAATTAACGCGAGAAAGAGGAAAAGCAACAGAGTATCTTTTCAACAACCAGTCAACTACCTACCTACCCGTATATATTTATATGAGAACATTTGTTTATCTTATTATATTTTACTAACGAGTAGTAGACAAGTTGACTGACTGGTTGAGTTTGAGTTGAACTTGTAAAGTTCGTGAGTTTTGTGAGGAGTTGACACAAACGTGAAAAACGTTCTTTAATACTAATTGAACAATCTTATACTAGTCGAATTTCTTATTACATCGAACAATCTCATTCAATCTCATACTAATTCGTGTAATTTCATATTTATCTATTGAATTTCATACTAAATTACAATTTTCTTATCCAATTTTTTATTTAAATCTCAATTACATACTATATATTATGAAATTATCTTCCTTATATACCAATGTAAAATTCCATACTGCATCTATCAAATTTTAGACTAACCATATTCATTTCATATTAACCCTTCCAAAAACCACACTACTTGAACGCCAATCGAAAAAACAACAACAAACACGATGGTGAATAGACACAAAAAGCACGTCCCAGATCCTTAAGGAGATAATGAAATACAGATTGAGCTAGGATCTGTATAATAATATTTACAAATTAATGTTTTCCATTTTTGATTGGGAGTTGGTCTTTCGATGGTCTCTCAATCACAACTTGTTGGCCTCCCCACTTTCGCATCCGCTCTGTTGTCTGCTCAACCTGCAAACCAATTTTCATAAATTTCTTAATAATAATATTAGCTAACTTATTATGAGTTGACGTTTGTTTTGTGCAATAAATAATAACCTCCTTGTTCCAGTTGGTTTTGCAAAGTATGAGGGAGAGCAGTAATGTCTGCAACACCCCCCCTGCAATCATGCCTCCCCAGATCCCCTGCCAATACCAAAACATATCATTCAAAAATCGGATTATTACAAAACAACCCCTGATCTTTGACTTAATTACAAAAGGTTTGCGCTATCTTCCAAGAATCTCATATTAGACCCGCAAGATCAATATTATTAGTTACTTACCACAACTCCGAGATTAGCCGCGTAACCAAGAAGATACCCTAAAGGTAGACCAAAAATGTAATAACAAGCCAAGTTGATGTACGCTACGAGCGCTTGCCAACCGCCTCCTACGGCAACGCCTGCACGATACCCCCTAAGAATTAAATCCCGATAACAAAAAAAAATCAAAAAATAATCAGCTGTTTAATATGCGATAAATACCTGATATCACTATCTGAACACTGTTGAGAAGCATTGTGATTCCGAGAAAGCCCGAAAGGTGAGCCACTGCCCGTTGCATATTTTCGCTGTCGGTGAAAATAATAGCCAAGTTCTTTCTGGTGGCAAGGACTGTAATCATGCAAACAATCCCGATCATCAGGGATTGAAAGAGCGTCACGTATACCGAATACTTGGCCGCCCTTGGATGTCCCAGGCCGAGCTCGTTTGAAACCCGAACACTGTAATAAATCAATTTGGGGCATTGTACAACAAATAAATAAATTAGTGAGGATTGTAGGTGAGCATTTCTTTTTATATCATTAATTATTACCTTATAGCAGCATTGACTCCAACAAACACCATGCTTTCCCATCCATCAATGTTTATGCTGAAAAAGAAAAAAAAAAGATTTAACTAAAATTTGTAACAGGCATCAAGAAATGGCCATAAGTAGGATTGCATTATTGATATAAAGAGAATAAAAAGTGTATTTTCTAATCACCAAGGTAGGGGCAGGTTGGGGAGAGATTTTATTTATTTCAAGATTATGTCTGATATAATGAAAAATAATAATGAAAAACAAACAAAACAAAACAATAGTAACTCACCAAATAGAAAGCGATCCAACTGAAGTGACCGCATCACCAAGATTGCCGGCGATTATGATAATGCTCATCGTGTACCAAAGCTCCAAACACAACATGACGGCCGAGGCAAGCGATAGCCTCACAAAGGCCCAAATATCTTGAAACGCGGCCCACGATAATCCCTTCCAGCTGTCCTTACACCAACCAACGATGTAAACAGATTGCGCAATCGCCGTAGTCCAACTCGTGAGATCAAACGCCACAGCTGCACCGACTGCTCCCCAGCCAAAGACGTTGACGAAAAGCCAAGAAAATAAGGTTTGCGAAAGCATAGCATAGGCCGCGATCAAGGCGAGCACGTTAACTTTGCTCTGCGATTGGAGGAATTTTTGGGTCGGGAAAGAGACGGAAAGGGAAAACAGATGAGGGATGATGGCAAGCGCGTAGAGCCCAGCGGGCTTTGCTATTTCGTCGGGCTGTCCGAATAACTTTAGAATCGGCGTCGCGAATATGTAGAGAGGCAAAAGGAGGACGCAGGTGGAGAATAGTATTATTATGGAGCGTTGCATGTAAATGCCGAGCATGTGGATTTGTCCCGCGCCGAACGCCTGGCCGCATAGCGTCTCAAGGGCACTTCCCATTCCAAGCTACAAATTATTAAAAAATAAAAAAAAAAGGTCAGAAGACCATATAGAAGTGAAAGCACAAAATATTGCAAACGAAACTTATTTGATTGAAGGATTCATGATAGCAATGCAATGCAACCTTATTCCTGCATTGCAGTAAAGACTGAGTAAAAATGACAGTAAACAAATAGAAGTGAGTAGAGGTTCAAGTTAAATGAGATGTTTGACCTAGGGTATTGACTAGTGTTATTTGGTAAACATATGTTGAAATTGGTTTTTTGATATAAAAAAAATCTAATATTGAAAAGGCTAGATATAAATTTACATGATCTTTATTACAAATTTGCATCCAAAATTTATTTACAATTAATTTATTAATTAAAATAATAATAATAATAAATTATCCAAATTAAGTTTAATATACTTGAAAATTAGCGACTCAATAAACTTTTATACATGATAATTTTTAAATAATAATTAACTATATTTGTTGCAAAATATTCGCCATATAAATTTATATTCCTAAAGAAAATATATCCAATAATAAATTGTATTAATGACATTTTCAGTTCTTTTACAAAGAGTAAGTCTTTGTGTAACTATTAGCTTTTTCCATTACTATTGCTACTATTAGCTATAAAAATATCATCTTGCGAAAAAAATAAAAAAATCACTTTAACATCTTAATCAAACAGTTTTAGTAAATAAAAGATAATAAAATAATATTTTCCTTCGAAAAAAAAAAAAGAGAACACGTTAATATGCACTGGCAGTGTGTGTGTGTGTGGAGAGACAATGAGCTAACCATGAATCCGAAAGCAAAAGTGCCGATGACAGAGAGAGCGATAGAGAAAGCCGAGAGCTCAACGTCGCCGAGATGGCCGACGAATATGGTGGCCACCGAGCTTATCCCGAACTGACACAGGATCTGAAACGCTATGGGCCCGCCTATCCTCCACAGCTTCCACGATTCTATGCAGAAAACTCGCCACCATGTTCTCGCGCCTCTCGCCGGAAGGTAGTCTCCGTCGTCTCCGATCAGCTGAAGATCGCTGTCGGAGATCCGATCGAGCAGCGGCGCCTCCATTCACAGAGTAGCGCTTTTTGAGTGAGAAGTTAAAGGGAAGAGCAGCAGCAGTTGTTTATATAGAGAGAGATTGATTTGTTGATCAGTAGTTGAGTTTGTGAGTTGACTTGTCAGTATAATCATTAGTCACCAACGTGGAACATGTACTTGCTTATTTTAGAAATTCAAAAATTACTACTATCAATATATATAGTATGAATGATTCATTTACATCGATATTTTCAGTTTTCCTGCAAGTATGGTTTGACGGTATTATATATTGGAAAAAAATAATTTTACAATAAATTAATTAATAGATATTATAAGTAATCAAAGACATCAAGGTTGTAAATTTTTGTTAGTAGATAGATTCAATTAATGTTATACATTTTCTTATATTTTAATGAACTTAGATGTATTATCGAACATATTGAATATTAATTATAATCCTGCCTGGCTAAACTTTTTAAATGTGCTTATAAATTATTCCATCCCAATAAGATTTTTTTAGGTTATTTGGTAAGAATCAAAAATAAACTTCTCATAGTTTATTCTGCTTATTAAGCTCCTCTTCGGAAAAAATTACAAATCATAACTTAATCTAATAAGCTATTACCTTATTAGGAAAAATAATTTCTTATCATTTTATATTGTAATAAATATCTTATTTATAAATTAATATATTAATTTATATTTTACGAAAATATTTTTATTAGTCATTAGTAAAGTTTTATTTATTATTATAATTTTAATTCTTTTATTTTTTATGCATATTATTTTGTGTTTTTTTAAACATAATATATTGTTAAATTAATATTCAATCAGCTATTTTATTCAACTAATTTATCAAGTACTAATTTAAAATCAGCTATCAATTATTTAAATATATTTAAATCATCTCAACCAACCAACACCTATATCTAATGTATTTAATTATTAGAAGCGTTTAGTATTAATTATTCAATATTTTTTTTTTATAAATACGACCACCATTAAAAAAATTGTATAACGTCTCCAATTGTCACATATCCCAAGTTTATGATGAAGAGATAAGAAAAAGAAAAGTATTTATGATGAAAATTGACAAAGTGGTACTTATTTATTTTACTGGGAATTATCTTCATTTAAGAGCCTTAAATGCTGTTGGCTCGCGAGTTATATGGCTTCTCATTACTCTCAACTCTCGAGGTTCCTCCCCACAGATCCTGCAGATCTGCTCGTCTTTAATTTTTCATTATAATGGAAATAATAATAATATATAACAACATCAAATCAATACATTTACTGTTGGGACCAATTTCCGATAAATAAATAAAATACATTTACTGTTGGGACCAATTTCCGATAAATAAATAAATACTCTCTCGATCCCATAAAGATAGTCCATTATTTTATTTTCGTCCGTTCCACAAAAATAGTTCAATTACTATATTTAACTTATCATTAAATTTTCATTTCCACACATACCATTAATTAATATTATTCAAATACTAACATTATACATGGTACTATTCCAAAAACAAATATACTAATTCCAACACTGATTTCTATAAGTATTAATTGACAATAATAAATTCAAGAAAGGTATAATTGGAAAACACTAACTAAATTAATGACTTAACTATATAAACTAATCATTTCTTAATTTGTGTGAAATCAACCGCAGGACTATCATTTTGGAACGGAGGGAGTAACATAATTCAACTCTCAATGAATATACTATAATATTCACATGTTTATTTATAAAGAATTGGTTGCCTATGGCCTATTTGGGCTAGGACTCCGAATTTTGGATTCGGAATTTGCTATATCGATACTCGTTTGTTTCAAAACTTAAAAATCAAATACTCAAACAGCAATATCTTACTATTAAATAATTAAATATAATTAAATACAGTATAATAATACACTATCATCTACTCCCTCCATTTTAAAATAAGTGTCGTTTTAGAGATTCAATTTTATTACAAATTAAGTGTCGTATTAGAATTTTTACCACTTTATTCCAGTTTTATCCCCACTTATTTTAAAAAATATAAACAAATTTAACTAAAGGAAAAGAATGGAAGTAACTGAATGAGAATATTATTAATTGATTGAGTATATTTTGTCAAATATTATGTTCCTTGATTTTGAACAAAAACTCTAAAACGACGCTTATTAATAAAAACGGAGGAGTACTTTTCAGACATAATTTGACATCAAATATAATATAATAACACATTATCAACTACTTCCCATACATGATTTGAGATTTACAGTAAAAATGAAGGATTTTCTGAGGGGTAGAATTCAGAATCTCAAATAATGCTTAGTCCCTAACTTATTCAACCTCTCGGGAGAGCGTCTGTGCATAGTTGGCTTGGGTTTGAATTCACGAACAAGCTCGTATAATAGCTCGATCATGGTTCAATTAATAATTAAACATTAAATATTGAAAAAGTAATACGATATTATTCTAATGGTACGAAAGAACGTATCTGGTGCATCCACGTTTAATATGTCGAGAACTTGATCCGTACAACTACAAGATTTAACTCGGATCTCACACTAAAATCTTGTGCTAGCTAGATCTAACCCTAATTGAGAAGATGAAACTAATAGTTATTTATTTGACATTGAGATCGCTCATACTTTTAATGTATACCATTTTTTATAGGAAGTTTGTCGCTCTCAAACGCACTAGGGTCTTGGCCTCCCCACTTCCGCATTCGCTCTGATGTCTGCTCCACCTGCGATCGCCTACTTTTTTAGAGATTGCTCCCAATAACTTCTAATATATATCAAACACACTAAAATTGCTACTAGTTGAATAATTTGGTATTTATGGCATTTTAGTAAATAATACTAACTAACCTCCTTGTTCCAGTTGGTTTTATAGAGCACCAGGCAGAGCAGCAATGTTTGCAACGCCACTCCAGCTATCATGCCTCCCCAGATTCCCTAACAACATTATCAATATGCACACGTCGGTTTTTCTATTCCGGTGAAGACAAAATTGATTCAAATTCATGATTTATTTTGGCGAAAATGTCCAAGATTTAAAAATATATATTACCACAACTCCAAGATTAGCGACATAGCCAAGGAGATATCCCAAAGGTAGACCAAAAATGTAGTAACAAGCCAAGTTGATGTACGCTACGAGCGCTTGCCAACCGCCTCCTATAGCAACGCCTGCACGAAATCAAGATACGAACACGGATAAGGCAAGTAGTAATAATTTGACATACCATGATAAAAATGGATCGAGAAAAATACCTGATATCACAGGCTGTATGCTGTTGAGAAGCATCGTAATCCCAAGAAGGCCCGAGAGATGAGCCACTGCCCGTTGCATATTCACGCTATCAGTGAAAATGACGGCAAAGTGATTCCTGGTGGCGAGGACAACAATCATGCAAAGTATCCCGATTAGAAGGGACTGAAAGAGCGACACATAGACCGAATATTTGGCCGTTCTTGGATGACCCAACCCAAGCTCGTTTGAAACGCGAACGCTGAAAATTAGAAAGACATCCCATTTCAATACTAAATCGCAATGTATTTAGAATGGGTGATTTTTTTTTATTTTTTATTTTTTTTTTGGTGGTTGTTGTTGAGTATTACCTTATTGCAGCATTGACTCCGATAAACACCATGAATTCCCATCCATCAATATTCATGCTGAAATGACACAATATGTTATTTGGTAAATAAGTTGTAAAAGTACTTATTTGTTTGTAAAAAGTCAAACCAAAAGTAAAATCAGGTAGAGATAATATTAAAAACTTTTTAGAAATGAATCACACTCTTAAATTGGAAAGTTAGAAGCTGACAATCACTATTTTTAATTTTTAAAATTGGAACTCACCAGATAGAAAGCGAGCCAACTGCATTCACAGCATCGTCAAGATTACCAGTGAGGATAATAATGCTCATCATGTACCATATCTCCAAACACAGCATCACTGCCGACGCAAGCGACAGCCTCACAAAGGCCCAAATATCCTGAAACGCGGCCCACGTGAATCCCTTCCAACTGTCCTTACACCAACCGACGACGTAAATAAACTGCGCGATCGCCGTAATCCAATTCGTGAGATCAAATGCCACAACCGCGCCTACCGGTCCCCACCCGAACACGTTAATGAAGAGCCAACACAAAAGAGTTTGCACAACCAGAGCAAAGGCAGCGATCGAGGCGAGCACCCCGACTTTGCTCTGCGATTGGAGGAGTTTCTGGGTCGGGAAAATGACGGCAAGGGAGAACAGTTGAGGGATGCTTAGAAACGTGTAGAGTCCAGCGGGCTTTGCTATTTCGTCGGGCTGCCCGACAAATTTTAGAATCGGCGTCGCGAATATGTAGAGCGGCAAAAGGAGGACGCAGGTGGAGAATAGTATTATTATCGAGCGTTGCATGTAAATGCCGAGCATGTGGACTTGTCCCGCGCCGAACGCCTGCCCACACAGTGTCTCAAGGGCACTTCCCATTCCAAGCTACATATTAATTAAAAATATATTATTTTTTTAGTAAATATGGTTTGATTAATTACAGCAATTTACTTCGCTTGATAATCTTGTCTTTATTCAACAATTCAGCGTTTTAGTCACTTTTCTTTTGTTTCTCTACATACAACTGTAATTTTTTATTTTTATTTTTAAGTTTATTACTTTAATCTGGAATTAATGGACAAATTACCTTCTAAAGTCCAACATTTTTCGAATTTGTCGTCGTCTGAACTATGAATAAGCATTAAAATTAATTAATGCACGTTGTATGAATGTTTGTTAATAATTTAAAGTAGTGTGGCACAGCATGATAATCCTGCATCTACATAATTACAAGGCCCGCACAATATGTGAAATAGATACTAAAACAATGGACCACCAAACAAATTCAATAGGTGGGCCACCCACAAAACATGGTGTGAATCATGTGGTTAAGGTGATGACCTATTTGCATTTAAAAACTATTGCCAATAAAACTGAAAATTATATTTATTTATATTATATTTTTCTCTTATTGGGAATCACATGTTTATCTTTGCGTGTTTACATGAAAATGACATTCCTGCAATTCTATTAATCAATCTTATACATACCCTAATATATTATTATTTCCGATATTTTCCAGATTTTACGGCAAAAACAAATAAATAAAATCCGGACAAAAAAGTTGTTTTGATCAAAAGAAAGTCAAAGAAAGATTCTAAAATATTAGTAGTAAGAAGAAAACACAGGTGACAGCTCAGCAGATAACCAACTACTCTACTGAGATGCTAATACTAATAACAAGAAGCTCGAAATTAAATGAACTCTCACATCTCAACCGCCGATCATTAAATATCACCACCGCCAGCCACCGCCGCACATATCATAATGTAAATTTCCAAAAATCAGAGAGTTCATCATGAGAACATGTTTAGGAAGTGAACTAATTAATTACCATGAATCCGAAAGCAAAGGTGCCGACGACAGAGAGAGCGATAGAGAAAGCCGAGAGCTCAACGTCGCCGAGATGGCCGACGAATATGGTGGCCACCGAGTTTGTCGCGAACTGACACAGGATCTGAAACGCTATTGGCCCGCCTATCCTCCACAGCTTCGACGATTCTATGCAGAAAATTCGCCACCATGATCTCACGCCCTTCGCCGGAAGGTAGTCTCCGTTGTCGTCGGTCAGCTGAAGATCTCCGCCGGAGACCCGGTCGAGAAGCGGCGCCTCCATTCACAGGGCCGGTGGTGTGGCGGTAGCACTTTTTTCACTGTCAACACTCAACCCTGGCGAGTGTGTATTTAATTTAAAAGAGCATTTTGTGTACTTATTATTTTAGTCCACAAGTTGTTGAGTGTGTGTGACTTGGACTTGATAGAAACAGAGGGGGTTGTTTATGAGGGACATTTATTATTTAAAAAAAAAAAAAGACAAGCTATAATAATAACATGAAGAGTATTAAATTATAAATCATGTAAAATATTTGAAATGAACCGTATTTAATAAGTTTTGTTTTTATGAATGCACAATTATTTCTCAAAGCGGTGCGGGTGGATTTGATATATGAACCAGCCATGTGGGAGTTGTTGGTTTTTCAAAAGCTTCTAAATTTTATTCATAGTTAACTGCATATAGCTGAAAATATCAATATTTAAAAACCTTTTAAGAAGTTAAAGCGCCTTTTAAAAACATAAAAAAGTTAGTGCCCTGTCAAAAGGAAACTATTTCCGGATTTATTAAATAAATATTATATTTTTTATTCGAAATTAAAAAAATAATAACAAAAAAAAAATATTGAAAAAATAGGTTGGTACGCCATTGGGAATGGCGTCCGCTCACATTTTAGAAGGTAGAAATACAAATCGTTCTAGTATGTGAGCGGGACGCCACTCTAGAAGGTATAAATACAAAATCGTTCTAGAATGTAGACCTAAAGTGACTTTCTACTTTTTTTTTGTGACTGAAATGAAAAAGAAAGTAATTGATATTTTCACAAAATTAATGATTTTCTCATATACAAATAAAATTAATTTTATTAAATAATTAATAACTTAACAAAAAACGAATAAATTTGAATTTTCACATAATTAATGATTTCTCACAAAATAAATAAATTAAGACTTTTTTCACATAATTAATAATTTAATATAAATCTAATTTTTCACACAATTAATAATTTATATTTTTTGTGAATTTATATGTTTTTGTTAACTTTATTTATTAATTGCTTGTGAAATTTAAATTTTTTGATTTGTGATGAAATTATTAATTATGTGAAAAATTAAATTTTTTAATATGTCAATTGATTTATTTTGTGTAAAATTCTTAATTATGTGAAAAATAAAATTTTTTAATATGTCAATTGATTTATTTTGTGTAAAATTCTTAATTATGTGAAAAGTTAAATTTATATGAAATTATTAATTATATGAAAAAAGTCTTAATTTATTTATTTTGTGAGAAATCATTAATTATGTGAAAATTCGAATTTATTCGTTTCTTGTTAAGTTGTTAATTATTTAATAAAATTAATTTTATTTGTATATGAGAAAATTATTAATTTTGTGAAAATATCAATTAATTTTTTTTTTCATTTCAGCTACAAAAAAAAGTAGAAAGTCACTTTAGGTTCACATTCTAGAACGGTGTTTTATTTATACCTTTTACAATGTACTTTAGGTCCGGGACGCCACTGGGAATGGCGTTCCACTCACATTCTAGAACGGTTTTTATTTCTACTTTCTAGAGTATGAGCGGGACGCCATTCACAATGGCGTCCCAACCTACTTTTTTAATTTTTTTTTTTATATTATTTTATCAATTTTGAATAAAAAATATAATATTTATTTAATAAACCCACCATTTCCTTCATTTTCGAATAGTGAAATGAAAATTTTAATGAGATAAATTTTTTTGGGGAGATAATGATTGGATATAAATTATTTGTTGATGAACATGTGATTGGATAAATAGGAAAAAAAATATGGCACAAATTCAAGAATCTAAATTATTTTTCTTTCAATTATGTCTGAATTAAAAGATAATTTTATCTATTTTATTTATTTTTATAAAAATATAATATTTAAATTACAATGAAATCTAATTTTAATAAGCCTTATATCATCAAATTTAGACAAATCTAATTAACCCATAATATCCAACTTAAACTTATTATATCAGAGTATCAGTTGAGTAATGGCTTTTTTGTGTCGGGCCGGCCCGAGCAGCCGAAGGAGAAAACCCCAACAATGAGCTTCGTCACCATGCCTTACACCGGTGGCGATATCAAAAAGCCCGACGAACTCGGTTAAATGTTCGATATCCCCATGGACGGCTACAGGTCCATGGAAATCAGGACCTGTAAACATTGCTCCCTCGAGGACAGGCTCGTTCGCCGGCATTTCTTCCAATTCCGGCCAATTGAATTACATGGGCCGTGGGTCGACTTTTGCCGGCGGTGTTTCCGGGTCGGTCTCAATGAAGAAGACAAATTCGGGGCCGCTTAACAAACACGGAGAGCCATTGAAAAAATCACCAGGCCCTAAGGGAGGCGGATCTGCCGCTTCTCGCCAGAACTCCTCCAGTCCCAGACAAAAGTCAGAAATCGGTCGCAGCACCTCTCTTCCTTGGTTGTTGCCGGCGTCCGAAAGCGACGACCGTGTGCAGGCGAGTGCAGGCGCTGCTCCACTCTGGGTATGGAGGATCTTCCAAGATCTCAGAAATCGGTTTGATCCTTCTCCTTCAATTGACCACACGATGGTGGCTCGGCGAACGGCAGGAGCGGTTCAACGTGGAGTGGCTCCGGCTGGTTCTCGTGTGGTCGCTGGATTCAGTTCGGGCGGTGGTTGGCGACGGCGACTGCAGGGCATCTGCGAGGCGGCGTGGCTGGTTCAATGTGGTGATGGTGATGGCAATGGATGATGGAGATTTTGGACCGAGATTTTTTTGGGATTTATGGCTTGTAATGCTTTAGAAATATTGAAAAATGAGTTGAGTTCATTTTCAGAATTTTTTCTTTGGGCTTTCTTAGAGTGAATTCTTGTGGAAAGAATTTTTTTTGGCCCTGTATCCATTCACTTGTTGGGCCTTTTTTTTCCCCTAGATGGGGTGAGAAAAGATTTTCCGTTTCCAATCGCACTCTATACTTTTATATACGTTCCAGTTTATCAAAAATTCATTTATCTGAATTTCTTGAACTTTATTGTACACCACTCGTGTGACAATAGTCACAGCTAATTTGTATACCTGCTTGTTATGTGGCATATCGAATAAATGCTTAAAAATATATTTATCAAAAAAATTATTAATTTCAGAAAATAAATTATTGATGCAATGATAAAATATATTGTTCACTTAAATTTTGAAAAATCTCTTTGTACGCTACATTAACTGTCTCATTCACAATGATATCATTAACGTCGCAACATAGAATTTTCATATATGTAAAGATGTAATGAATGTCCAATGAGAAAAGACATTAAACAACCTCGCGTGAATATATATATATGTGTGTGTGTGTGTGTGTGTGTGAGTGTGTGTGTGTGTGTGAGTGAGTGTGTGCGCGCGCATTAATATAGTATTAGATAAAAAAAATATAAATGTAAAGTATATAATAATATTTTTTCTTTAAATAATTAGTTCGAGATCGTTGGTTAACTTAATTATATCTGTAAATTATGTTAAAGATTTCTTGTCTAACCTAATAATTACGAGTGTAATGTGTTGGTAAATATATACTCCCTCCATCCCAAAATGATAGTCCTGCGGTTGATTTCACACAAATTAAGAAATGAGTAGTTATATAGTTAAATCATTAATTTAGTTAGTATTTTTCAATTACACCTTTCTTGAATTTATCAATGTCAGTTAATGCTTATAGAAATTAGTGTTGAAATTAGTATATTTGTTATTGGAATATTAAGATTTTAGATTTAATCATCAATTTTTCATTACCATGTAGAATATTAGTTTTTCAATAATATTAATTAAGGGTATGTGTGGAAATAAAGATTTAATGATATGTTAAATATAGTAACTGGACTATCTTTGTGGGACGGACGAAAATAGAATACTAGACTATCTTTATAGGACGAAGGGAGTATTAAATTCAGAAAGATTATTTATTTTGAAAACTTAACACTATCTAAATTGAGCGATTTAATTTATTAAAACACAAATTGTATGGAATTTCTGTTAATATTGATTATAAATTAATTTGTCAAAATGCCTAAAATTGAAGGAAAATATGGTATTAGAAGCCGAAGAAATATACATGGGAAGGTGGTAATTGTTGTATCATCCTTTTAAATATTTCTTTTAATGAGATCTGATATATTTGGTGTCATTGTTTTCATTAAGTCTGTAAATTATAAATAATTATCTAAAAATTATTATGTTTTGTCAGTAGCATAAATTCTGTGAGATGACATGGACTTTTCATACACAGTTTTCAGATATTCAACCATTTTTCAGTAATTACAATTAAAATAATATTAATTACCAAAATAATTCGAACATTCAAGAACATTAATTCCGAGATTGAATAAAAACTAACAGTAAAGAAAATGCAATCTTGTTTTTAAAGATTTGAATAGGCTCGAAGATTCAAGCAAAATAATTCTTAAACCAATATTATTCAACCATAAAAATAACCAACAATTGAGAGTCCATTTCTAACCTGAGAAACCAACCAACCAAATAGTTTTCTATTAATCCTCAATAACATAAGATATTTAAAAACATAAACCAAGAAAATTCTTCTCGATGCTTCTTCTATTGACCCCCCTCACAAAATTTCACACACACACACACACACACACACACACACACACACACACACACACATATATATATATATATGCAAATCATGAGCCGAAAAGGAGAAAAGAAAAGATGAAACAATCAAATAAGAGAAGAATATTAAAAAAAAACATTCTAAGTATGAAAAATTATCATTCAAATAAAAAATAAGTTATTTATGGTGTCCCTGAAATAAATCAACCAACCAAACAGTTTCTTATTAATTGTTAATAACATAATATTTCGAAAAACATAAACTAAAAAATCTATTCTTGATGCTTCATCCAACGATCTCCCCCATACATTCATATATATATATATATATATATATATATATATATATGAATGTATGGGCCTTACACCTAATTAATTGGATGGATCAGATTTTTTGTGTATTTTTATTTAATTAAAAGTATTAGGATTGTATAATAAAAGCACTACTAGTGTATATAACTGAAATATTAATAAAGCACTATGATTGTATAATAAAAGAACTGTTGGTATATAATAAAAAATACTAGTTCGCAAGTTCGCATATAATAACATGGTTCTCATTTGAACCCACCCCTATATATATATATATATATGTGTGTGTGTGTGTGTGTGTGTGTGTGTGTGTGTGTGTGCTGTTGTTTGTTGATCTAACTGTGGAGATTTGGTGTGTTTAAATTAAGTTTATAATAATAAAGTTGTAGGGAACTTCTACGGTGAGGGCATCATTTTTCACTTAATCACAAAAAAATATATATATGTATGTTTATATATATATATATATATGTGTGTGTGCGCGCGCAAAATCATGAGCCAAAAAGGAGGAAAAAAGTGATGAACAATCAAACAAGGGAAGAATATAAAAAAAATTCAAAATACGCAAAATTATCATCCAAGAAAATAATTAATTATTCACAAACCTCTTGATAAATCTATTGTGTCCCTAAAATAAAACAACCAAATAAGAAACTTGTTATTAATCTTCAATAATTTAAGATATTTGACAACATAAACTAAAGTATTGGTGCTTGGTGCTTCTTTTATCGATTTCAGGCCCAAAATTTCATAAAAACCAAAAGATAATAAAAAATATAAATTAAAAATACTTTTAATAAATTCATTGCATTCCTGAAATAAAATAAACAAATAAACAATTTGTTATTAATTTTCAATAATTGAAAATATTGAAAAACATAAACAAAGAAATTAGTGTCGAATGCTTCTTGTATCGATAATTGATCAGGAATTTCATAATAAACAAGAGATTATGAATAACAGAAATTAGAAATCATCAAAAAGAAAAAGAAATAGTGGGAGAGCGGCAAGACTTAGAAAAATTACGGGCAGGAGAGAATATGTGTGCAGAATAATGATTTGTATAATTATTGGCTTTCGAAATTGAATGGAAAATTATTTGGTGGAGAAATTTAAGGGAAATAAGAGAGAGATGATAATCACACCATGTATAAGAGAGATTGATTACACCATATACACCATGTATAAGAGAGATTGATTAGACCATATATGACGTTATTTACTAAAAAAAGTTTTCAAGATATTTGTTTTAATTCATCACCATAATTTATCTCCTACCTTTTAAAGAGAAATACATTACTTTGTTCTTAAAATGAAGAAGTGAAGCAAACAAATTAACAGCAAATCACCATTTGTAATTGAAACTACTCCTATTTGTTGAAAAAACAAAAGGAAGTAATTTTCTCCAAACCAAGCAATAACAAGAGGGGTGCCACCGGAAGGTATTATTAAGAAAAAAAATATAATTTTAATTGAAAATTACCAAAATATTACACGTTGCAATTTTTTTATTTTGATATTTTGGGTCGGGACACCAATGACAGGCGCGTCCTGCCTGTTTAAATAATAAAAAAAATAAAAATATCGGGATGCCGCTGTCATTGGCATCCCGCACCATTTTATTTAAAAAAGAAATTGGGGTTGAATTGAAAAAAAAAACTTATGGGGGTGCGGGATGCCGGCGNAAAAACGGGGAGCGGGACGCCACTGACAACGGCGTCCCGTCCCTTTTTGCGAAAAAAATATTTTTGAATGTCCAAAATCCTCACACACACAACACACGCCCTCATTCCTCTCCCAGCTCCCACCCAGCAAGCAAAGAAAGCAGCGGCCACTTCTCAGTTTCTTCAAGCAGCAGTTTCCACAAATTAAGTTTGTAATTCATGTTTTAATTTATTTTTATAAATTAGTTATTTTATTAAATTGTGATCAATTGTACTTAGTTTAAATGAATTGTTGTTAGGTGATTGAATTATTCATTTGTTATGAAATTGAGTTTAGTTGTTAGTTTTTTTTTTTGTATATATTGAATTTATATGTTTGTGAATTTTATTTGTGAATATATATGAAACTTTATTTGATTTGTTTGTGATAAAAATGTTAATTATGTGAAATTCTGAGTTTATTAGTTTTATGTTTAGTTGTTAATTATTTATGAAAATTGATTTTATTTGCTTGTGATGAAATTATTAATTATGTGAATATTTGAATTTACTTATTCTGTGAAAAATTATTAATTATGTGAAAATTTGAATTTATTTATTTGTGATGAAATTAATTATGTAAATATTTGAATTAATTTATTTGTGGTGAAATTATTAATTACGTGAATATGTGAATTTATTTATTTTGTGAGCAATTCTTAATTATGCAAAAATTTGAATTTATATGAAATTATTAATTATGTGAAAAAAATTATTTATTTATTTATTTTTTGAGAAATTCTTAATTATGTGAAAATTCAAATTTATTCGATTCTTGTTTAGTTGTTAATTATTTATGAATATTTGATTTCATTTGTTTATGAGGTAATTATTAATTTTGTGAAAATATTGAATTTAGAAGTATTCACACATATGGCGAATATTTCTTCTGACAATGATTATGACACGTATGCATCAATTCTACGAGAGCGTGGAAGAACTACTATCAATAATTCAAATTTAGATCCCACCGAGCATCATCCCCCTCCCCCACTGGTGATCTCGGACTACCCCGCTGATTGCTTCGGACCAGGTCAAGGATGCGATTCTGAAAACAGTTTAGATGAACTAGATGATGGTGATGAAACTGACGAGGGATTCTTTCAGTTGGGGGGTAGGATACCAAATGAAGATCATTTTGAACCTACCGTAATTGAATGTGCCCCTACAACCTATAAACGAGTAGATAGAGGATCAGAACTCTACAAGAACATACTATTTCTTTATTACAACTACGAAGACATTCCTATTGATTCTATTGGTGTCCCTAAACAGGACTACTACTACGATAAAGACGAAGGAGTGTTGAGAACAGGCACGCTATTCAGAGATAAAAAGACATATGATGTGGGCTGTCAAAGATTACTCTGTGCGCGTCGCCAAGTGTGCGTATAGAGTGGTACAGAGTGATAATCTTTCCAATTAAACCGTATAGCACTACATGATTTGGAATATCTGCATGATTCTCTCCAAGAGTGATAATCTTCCCATGAGTCCGATGTTGTAATTCGCTAGCACTACTTGATGTTGTAATTCACATTCTTATGAGTATTAATAATTGTTGATGTATGAATTCCCTAAGTAATATTAATCTTGATGTTGTAGTTCGATTTATTTTTCTGTTGATAGACGTTTGACACTACTCGATGTTGTAATTCACATTTCTATCTGAATTAATAATTTGTGTTGTATGAATTCCTTAAGTAATATTTCATTCTTGTATGAATTTATAAATTCCTGCAACTTTTCGTCTGATATTGATTTTGATCGTTTATAGATATTTATCTTGCAAATGGCATCACCGCTATTGAGCCAACAACATTTACATAGATCGAGAAGCGTTGTAGGTGGTCAGATGAATGGAGTTCTGAGGGTGAAGTGTGCAGTAGCTAATATTTTCTGGGACGAGAGTAACTGTCTGCATCCTCGAGTTATGTCAGTGCTACATCATTGGGGGGTTTATGGGATTGCACGTTGTGGAGTGATTAACAGGCTGGATAACCATTTGATCACGTCACTGGTTGATAGATGGCGCCGCGAGATGCATACATTTCATCTGCCCATAGGAGAGGCGACGATCACTCTGCAGGATGTAGCTATTATTTGAGATCTTTCGATTCAAGGTGCCCCGAATAGCCGATGAGGTACAACGTCTCTGGGAGCATTGAGCTGATTATCGTATGTATTACATAGGCCTGCAGGTGGATTATGACTTGGAGATTAAGGGTGTGACTCGTCTGAAACTCTCGACATTGAGTGAGCATCTCAAAATCCACCAGCCATATGATCACACGCCGCAGGATGAGGTTGTGTAGTACGCTCGTGGGATTGCACTTTTACTGCTAGGTTCGTTGATGTTGCCCAGCACAACGAACAACTATGTTTCCATACTCTACCTACGCCATTTTGAGGATGATGACACAGTATCGGGTATTAGCTGGGGTAGTGCTGTGCTTGCACATGTGTGTCGTGAGTTGTGTTTGGCCGTGAACCCGGAGAGGAAGACGATCAGTGGTCCGATGGAGTTGTTGCGCATTCGGGCTTGGTCCCGAATTTCATATATTAGACCATAACCCACGGGCATCTCTCTCGATCTTGAGCTATCCATTTACGTTAAAGCCGAAGACATCGCGTTTCCCGTACCACCGTATGGTGCTAGATATAATTTTTAACTGTAATACTCGCTACGCATCTATTGGTAATCATTTCATTTTAATAACTTCACTTGAATATTTACGCAGCTGGATTACAGCATATAGTCATACGCGGATTGCTAAGAATATGATACGAGTATTTCAGGAGTCACTTGATCGGCTGCACGAACTAGAGGTGGACTACTTAATAAATTTTACTTAGATTTATAATATGGTGAAAATTGATGATGATTATTAAAATGTGAAGTGGACATGGGAACCCTATGATTTGAGTGTACATGAAATACAAGTACTGGGGGACAGATACTTGAGTCTAAGTTGGCTGAGCGAGTGTCCACTGATATGCTGGTCAATTGTCGAGATCCAGTTTCCCAATCGAGTGACCCGATAATTCGGTATACTTCAGAGTATACCAGAGACCAGCGTAGTTGATGTGGAGGCATTGCATAGTGTCTCTCGAGCACACGAGCATCACGTTCAGTGGACTGTACGTCCTCATGGCTGGATTCAGGCATGAGAGTTATGAGAGTCCATGAGGATACAAGGCACTCCAGTTCAAAGAGGTGTGGGTACGATGAGTGGATATCGCAGATGGTATCGGCAGAATACACGTTGTTTTACCTCTCGTCTAGAGAGACATGTAGAGGAAGGATATCAGCCATCGGACGTCGCGTTCACGATGCCATTGCAATAAATCTTATTCACTTTTTCCTCGCTCAATGCATTTATTTATTTCTTAGATTTTATGTTCAACTTTTTGTGTTTTGTAAGGTACTTAGAGTCAACAACTCGACCGTGTTGCGTCAGATGTTCAAGACGATGACTTGACTCTTATCGTCGTATGCACGATGTAGTCGAGTCAGTTGCCGATGAGATGAGGCAACGACTCCTTATTCGTGGGGAGCTACATGAGGATGCTCGAGATGAGCGCACGACATATGCGTCCGGTAGCGAAAGAAGGAGCATATCTGGACCGTCCAGGAGGAGTATATCTCATGATGCTCCAAATGAGCACAGGGCATCCGTGTCCAGTAGCGGAAGAATGAGCATATCTATGAAGTGTTGTATTTTAGTGGTGGTTAAGAGGTTCATGGTTTGATATTATCGGAATTCAAGTGATTGTATGAATCAATGTGTTTTAGCTTATGAAACTAAAAGAAAACAAAAATAAAGCAAGTAATTCGAATGCTTCATGCGTTTGCCATATTGAAATTGCAAGCAATAAAAAGCAAAGAAACAACAAAGTACAATCAAAGAAACCTAAGGTACAACTATGCATGCCTGATCATGAAATCTAAATAATGCGAATCAACAAAAATCAAAAGCACCATTGGAAAGAGCAATGAAAGTTGACGTGAAAGTTAAAATCTTTATTAAAAATAACTAGAAACAATGAGTAGATTTAGGAATCAAAACTAAACCATGCATGAAAATAAAAACTAAAATAAAGTATAAGAAATACTTAAAATAAAAATGATCAAGGACCCGATCTATGATCAAGGTGTGTCACTCACCTAGATTATATAAACCAAATCATAAATCTAACAACAATTCTAAGAGCTAAGATAAAATGCATAAATTGAAGAATAAGCATGAAATTGAAAAACAAGGAAGATATAAAGAAAAGCTTACTTGAATTAAGAAAAAAGATCACAAACTTGATGAAATTACAATCCAAATTAAATCCAAGTGATGGCTTGAGTTCTTCTTGAGCTAACAAACCCAAGGAAAAACTTGAAAATAAAATCTAAAATCTAGAGAGGATTAAGACTCCAAAATCATGCATGAGTTGGGAGAATGAGAGATATCCCTCTTGAGTTCATCTTACATCTATTTATACTAGTTTTAATTAAAGGTAAATGGGTCAAATAAGCCTTAAAAGCTTAATCTTCCATTGTTTGACCAAGGTTGACCAAAAGATGTAGCATTGGCGAGGCTTGTCGTGCGATGGTGAGCGGCAAGGGAGTGCGGTGTGGCACAAGGGTGTGAGTGTGCGACTGGCATGGGTGCAGGCGTGCGGGCGCGGGCGTGTCTTGGTGCGTACGCTTGCGGAAGCTTGGCGTGCTGGTGCGGATTGGCGCGACAGGCATGTGCGGGCGTTGGCAGGCGCACGTCAGCTTGCATCAGGCGCGCGGGCGCGCGTCTTGACTCGAGTTAGCGACCATTCCAGAAGGTTCCGCTTTTTGGATCAAGCTCGTGACACGGATTTAGGCACATCTTGGCGCGACTTGGCTTGAGTTGGTGTGGTGCTTGGTACGTCTTGGCGCGGGTCTAATTCACTAAGTCACTCATTTACGCTTCTTTATTACTTCTAACTTCAAGATCCGTCCTTCGAATCAAACTTAATCTTCTTAGAACAACGACCAATCTCAAGTGAGCCCGTCCTTTCACCTATGAAATAAGAGTTTTGAACATAAAAACTCAAGAATCACACAAACCTCACTAACATCGTACACATAAGGCTCAAAACAATAAAACAACCTAATAACCTAACAAAACTCGACTCAAAACTCTATAAAAAGCACCGAACCCTATATAAAAATATGAGAAAAATACCAAAATCACATGCAAAATAATCTTGCTCATCCACATCCTCTCATAGCAGAGCACCAGCAGTCGCACCTGGGCCACCAACAGTCATCCAATATGGTAATTGTGTGATTCGTTCATAAATATTTTATATGTCACTTCATTGTGATTAATATTTTTTTCTCTGTTGAATATAGATCATGTTGGCCAATCATCGTATAAGGAGGGAGGTGATTACGTTCCTGCATTTGGACCATCCGCACCCGAGTTTTATACTCCTTCATTTGTTGGAAGTCTTTTGCCGATCTTCTTCAGACTGATTATCCGCATATAAACCCCAACTTTGCACCTGCACATGACATGGGCTTTTTGCGGCCACACTTCTAGATGACACCCATTCCCATGTCAATTCCCACTAAAACTGCGGATCGTGCACATCAGAGTTGAGGTTTATATGTCGATGAGGACGAAGGTGACGAGCAAGTGCCGATTCAGGAACCACCATCCCCCCACAAGGACATGATCACGATTCAGAAACTTCTTTCGTACGTTATGATCACCGAGCACAATTTTTACATTCCCGTTCCAAACTGTATCAGGGGTCCGAATCAGTTCTTTGAAGAACCTGAATCGGCTTTTAAGTTAGACAATCCTGGCTATCACGTCATCTTCAGAAATGGCACGTTGATTTTTGAAGCAGCAGTTAAGTAAACACTTGGCTTCTTTCACTCGCTTGTCTGGTTACGGTCCTTCATTTGGATTCCATCCTCGAATATCTTTTTCGAGAATTAGAAAATAATATAAAAATACTTGTAAATAAATAATGAATAAGTAGATCTAAAATACATCTCAAGAGAAAACCATATGGAAAAAAAAAATTCAAAACATTATCAATAAACATACATCTATCGATTAATAAATCATGGCATTGTAGGCCTTAAAATAAATAAGAAATTTGAAAGTTTCAAGATGATCTTGACAAATGTAGGCACAAAACTGGGAATCATTGAATCTGACTTGTGAAAGTTTCACGGTCAAATCTTTTTTTTTTAATAATCATCTTCTTGTTAGATTCCCGAATTTTTGAAGGAAGAAAAATGAATTATTTCAAAGGAACTTACATGAAGTGATAGTGAGGGGAAAAAAAGGATCGGCGATGAAATCTATTTCATATGGGAAAAAAGGGGAAAAAATAAACTAAATCAGTAAAAGTTATTAGCTAAAATGATCGGTTAAAAGGAAAATATATCAGAGAGAATTTTTTTTTCCAAATCTGAGAATTTGGACCAAAAACCAATGAAAATCAGCATTCTAATCCCTACAAACATTCAAACTGTAAAAGAAAAATTAAAGAATCAAAATATCCAGAATGTAAAACTAATGATTTTTTTTTATTTTGTGTGTTATTTGCACCAACCGATTAATCAACTGTAGAGGTGCGTATTGCAGTTTCTATCAGTTGAGAAGATCGCAAAAACAAAAACGAATTCTTGGGCTTTAGGTAGTAGGAAGTGTAGATTTGTTAGAGCGGGAAGAGGCAAGTGAGAGAGAGAAACAAAAAAAGAAAAAGAAAAAGGCAAAACCCTAGTTTTTTAAGGAATGAATCAAATGAAGAAAAAATGCTACTTTATATCTAGCACAAAAATACCAAAAAGGTAGTATTTTTACACAAACCACCATAAGTTGCCAAATAAGCATTCAAAGCTACCAAATGATGACATGTGTTATCCGCAACAACCTCAGATTGACACATAAACTCGGGTGTCAATAACATTAACAAATAGGGTGGTTAAGTCAATAGACTCGATACTATAGAAATATATTAAGTATTCGGATCAAGAACTCAAGATACATATATATTTTCCGACAAATACGTAGATTACATATAATAAGGGACTCACTAAGTGAATCATGAATTGATTAGTTCAATGGATCTCTTATTAGACTTCAAGACTTATCGAGCCAATCAATTTTATCGTGTCAAATTAAAATGTAGTACGATAAGGGCGACATTGTCTTTTTACTATATATTGGAGTAATTAATTTACCCAATCATAAAGTTGTAGTAAATAAAAAATAAAGGCCCTATTTCGATTTCGATTGACGAACTGATAACTGATAGATAATTATGTTAGGTGGTTTGACTAGATGGTTGTATAGAACAATCTGATAAATAGTTATAATTAATAACAATTTAATTTTATAAAATGAATAACTATTTAAAAGTAATTATGAATAAAAGTTTCTAGAGACTCTTGATAATTATTACTATTATTTAATTAAAAAATTAGTTCTAAATAGTTTTTTTTTATATAAGTTAATAATAAACATGTTTTTCTATCTATTTATGCTCGGTTCGAAGATAATATTGTTATTTAAACTCATCTTCTAAATCTCTCTACTCAGAAAACTCATGTATAGATCTTGTTTGCAATTAAATTTTTAGACTCAAAAATCTAATTTTAACTTCTATTTACTAAATAATTTAGAAAATTTTAACTAATCAATCATCTAAATTTGGCTTAAACATCCCTTTTTACCTCGAATCATTAACTTCCAAACACTCCAGCATTTAAAAAAGAAAAATCTATAGTGAAAAAACAATTTTGTTTAGGTTGTCTCAGTCACTCATTAATTGAAATCTTGACTCTGTGTGGGGCAAAACAAAAGCATTTACTTAGATTCAGAAGCATTTATTAAGCCACCTTTATTAAGCTTGTGAATTGTGATTTCTGATAAATAAAATACAAAGAAAAGCATAATGTAGGCGATTCTTTCTAGCCGCACTGTCCATTCAAATCACCCGTACTTAATGTATTACTCCGTCTCGATACGATCGATAGTTTGATGTTGATTTTACAATAGTTTATATAGTTCATCCATCCATCACACTCAATATGATAGTTCCAAATTAAAAAATAAATAGTTTATATACTCCATTCATCCATCTCAATATGATAGTAAATTTATTTTATACAAATTAAAAAAGAGTAATTTATATAGTTATATTATTAATTTATTTAGTATTTTTTAATTATACTATTCTTGAATTTATTAATGTCAATTAATACTCATAAAAATTAATGTTGAAATTAGTGTATTTGTTATTAAAATAGTAAGATTTTTCATTGTAATAATCAATTTTAAGTTTACCATGTAAAAAAAGCAGTATTTCAAAAATGTTGATTAAGGGTATGTGCGGAAAAAAAAAATATTAAATATGGTAACTGAACTATTTTTGTGAAACGGACCAAAATGAAATACTGAACTATATTCGTAGTACGAAGGTAGACAAATTTGTACATAATATATTTATACAAATTTGCTACATTTACATCTAGGTGTTCATACATACAATAATCATCCCTCCGATATACCTTATTCCCAACTCACAAAATATTATAATTAAGGATAATATATCAATAAATATAAATTAGAAAACATTTTTGCACTATACATCTTACATTTAATTTTTTAGCCTACTAAATACAAGTTACCCATCATTTTTTCTCATTAATTTTTTACCCCAAAATTAGAACAATTTACTCTTTCTAATCTATCACCACAATACGACGCTTTCTATTTGTCCAATAAACCCGTAAAAATATCTTACAAAAATAGACAAAGTTGCAAATGGAATTGCGATTGGACTTCATGAAAATGTCTTTTCAAAACCCATGTCGTGACCGCGACTGCGACGAGGTTGCAAGCGGTTCTTGACTCGTTGACTCATTTGATTATATGGGTAATTCAAGTCTCTATTCTTTCCACCCTTGTGCTCTTTAAGATCATATAACTCCAAAATCCTATCAAAACAACACTATATACCAAAAATGTGATAACATCTAAATAATAGTAGTTAAGTAAAGAGACGTTCAAAATGCAAAAAACAGTAGTTTGAAACCTAAATAAATAGGCAAAAATGCACAATTATAATAAATTTGAAAACAAATTGTGTTTATAGGTAGACTGGACACGGGTTGTCTATTTAGGTGATTTCGCACGCTTAGTGTGACTTCATAAGTTTTATTTTTTTTTTAATGGATTTGCACCACCAATCTGCGAATCCTTATTTTTATTAAAAAAGAAATTTATTCAATTTCACATTTTCAGAATGCGACTTATTATATAGGAGGAGAAGAAAATATTCAAGTCACCTATTATATAGGATACCTTACAATATTAATTTTTAAGTAAATAAGTTTTCTCACACACACATATTGCATATGCGATTTCAAAATATATTTTTTTAATTTTAAATTTAAATTTTTTTATTTGAATTTCGCACCTTCAATATGCGAAATTGCAATATTTTTTTAAAATAAAAATCGCATTTTGCACACAGAATGAGCAAAAGTGAATATTTTTTTTAAATAAAAATTTGAATTCGTAGATTGAAGGTGCGAATTCATTTAAAAAGAAATTAAAAATTATGAAGTCGCACACTGAGTGTGTGAAATCACCTAAATAGATCCTGTCTACCTATAAACACAATTTGTTTTCAAATTTATTATAATTAGGCATTTTTGCAATATGTCCATAAAAAGTTTATTAATATATTAGATATATCAACTAAAGTTATAACTTATATAAACTATTATTTAAAATGTATTATAATTATAAATATGTATTGATATTATATAAATTAAATTAAAATTTTATATTTGGACAATAACAAATAGAAATTAAAAGAAGTTTATAAAAACTGATATTGCTATTGAAAAAAATATTTATTATAATTTATATTATAAATATAAATTATTATTTAAAAGTGAATTAATTATATAATATTGTATTGAAAATTATATTATATATGTTAAATTAGAATAAAATATTTAAACAATAAAATTAAAAAATTAGAAATAAGTTTACAAAAATATGTATTGTTATTGAAAAAAATATTTTTTGTATTTCATATAATAATTATATTATAAGTGTGTGTGTGTGTGTAGTATATGTGTGTGTGTAGGTACCGATGGATATTAAATTTTGTCGGTAAATTACCAATGAATTGAAGCTTCAATGGTAAAATGACATCCGTCGATAATTACCGATGAAAAAATTCATTCGGAAAATCTATCGGTATCATTTTTAATGAATTCGAACGACCAGAGCCGACCCGAGCGCAAATAACTTTTTCATATTCTGAACTTAATCTATCAATTGAGATGCGAAATGCAAAAATAATAAAACAAAAGGGAATGAGCATTAAATTAGTTGTTCTCAGCATTTTTTATCACCTATTGTTGATTATTTGTTATGGTGAAAGAGTTAGGGTTTGGAAAATGCAGAGGATGTGATGTTGAATAAGTTTTTGAAATATGAATAATCGAAGGAAAATGTAGGAAGTCCTAAATTATATGTTTGCATTTTTTAATGAGTTTGTATAGTAGTTTATATATTTTATTATGAGTATGTTTAGCAATTGAAATGAAGATCATGTTAGAATTATATAATGGCTATATAATATTCGATTTGATATTTTTTTAAATAAAATTTACACGGGTACAACTAGCAATGCACGAGCATAATCTCCCAACGTAGAATTTCTAGATAAAATCATAGACCAGTACTCCATGGGCCGGCCCAAAAGCATATGTTTATCCGTCTGCTATTAGAGGATATTCATAAAATTTTAACAGAATTTTCAATATGTTCACTGCTTTTTAATTGCAGGTTCATTAGTGTGTTTATAGAGATTCATTATATTTTTAACTGGTAGTTCGACATTTTTTCATTAACTGAATGTCCAATTGTCTGGAAATCTCTTACTTTATATTTTATAATAACAGGAGGTTCGTCAAATTTTTAGTTGAGATTAATTACTTTTTAACTGCATCTTGATAATTTGCTAAAGGCTCAATTCAATCGCGAAAGATGTTAAAAAGGTTATCAAGACGCATCATTTAAGCTCCTCCTCCATTTTTGACTTGCTGAGTCATAACAGATTTCTGAGAGGCAATCTCTTGGCCTCCCCATTTCCGCATGCGCTCTGTCGTCTGCTCAACCTGAAAATCCATGCGTACATAATTTTCTTAATGAAACAACCAAAAAAAGTCGAATAAATCCATCAAAAATGACAAAGTTGATAACTTAAAATCAATTATCAGAAGAAAAAAAAAAACCAAAAAAACATAATAAGAGGTTGACCAACACTAACCTCCTTTTTCCAGTTGGTTTTGTAAAGTACCAGCACAAGCAGCAATGTCTGCAAAGCCACTCCAGCTATCATGCCACCCCATAGCCCCTTCACAAAGAAAGAGAATTACGGATATTTGCAAAAGCTTCTGAAGAAGTGATTTATCGTAGCAAAAACTAAAACTTGTCACTGAGACTAAAATCTGAATTAGTAGAAAACCCGAGTGTTTGGTGAATAAATTATAAAAGTCCTTATTTTGTTGTAAAAGTCAAAACTAGATGTACAATCAGAAATTTTAAACCACTCTTAAAATTTATCCACGTAATAATCGAAATTATTTACCACTACTCCAAGATGAGCCACATAACCGAGAAAATATCCGAAAGGCAGACCAAAAACATAGTAACAAGCCAAGTTGATATAAGCTACGAGTGCTTGCCACCCTCCTCCTATAGCAACACCTGCATATATACACTATTCAGACATAGATTCGGACACGAGCTGTAATTAGTTTAAATCGAATATTAAATGCCTGATATAACCGGCTGAATACTATTGAGAAGCATTGTGATCCCAAGAAGGCCCGAAAGATGAGCCACAGCCCGTCGCATATCTTCACTATCGGTGAAAATAATAGAAAAGTGATTTCTAGTCGCGAGGACTATAATCATGCAAAGAATCCCAATCAGAAGGGATTGAAATAGTGTCACATAGACTGAGTATCTGGCTGCTCTTGGATGTCCCATGCCAAGCTCGTTCGAAACACGAACGCTGTAATCCAAAAGGGTTTTGTAAGAAAATGCTACGCCCAAAAAAAGAGCACATTAAGATTGAAATAAGGCTGAGGGAGTATATTTTTTTAGCTAGAAGCAGAGAATGACTTTTTTTTTTTTTTTGATTTTACAAACACTCTCTCAGAGTTGATAAGCATAACTAATTAAGGGCTTAACACCTTATTGCAGCATTGACTCCTACAAAAACCATTGTTTCCCAGCCATCGACGTTCATGCTGAAGATTTACCAAAGAAAACATATTAATAACTGAAAACAGAACCGAAACATTAATATCAATTAAAAAGAAAAAGAAATAGATAACACTTGAATCACTTTGGAACAGAAAAATTTGTTTCTGGAACAATAAATTAAAAGGTTAATTACAAAAATACCCTTGAGGTTCAGTCTATTTACAAAAGGCGTACCTATCTTTTAGAATTACAAATACCCTCTTATTTTTGTTTCTATTTTTAAAATTGCAGCCTCAACACACGGATACTTGTTAAAAAAACAAAAGGGCGGCTTTGTATTTTTGAAAAAACGATAAATTAAGTTACGCTTGCTCACCAAATCGAAAGCGAGCCAACTGCAGTCACCGCATTATCAAGATGGCCCGTAAGTATAATAATACTCATCATATACCAAATCTCCAAACACAACATAACCGCGGATTCGAACGACAATCTCACGAAAGCCCAAATCTCCCGAAACGCGGCCCACGAGAACCCCTTCCACCCGTCCCCACACCAGCCCACCACGTAAACAAACTGCGCGACCGCCGAAACCCAACTCGTCAGGTCAAACGCCACAGCCGCACCCACCGTGCTCCAGCCGAACACGTAAACGAACAGCCAACACAGAACAGCCTGCAAGGCCAACGCGAACAACGCGATCCACGCAAGAGCCGAGACTTTGCTTTGGGCCTGAAGGAACTTTTGGGTCGGAAAAGCAACCGCTAAGGAACATAGTTGCGGGAGGATCATGAGTGTGTATTTTCCGGCCGAGTCGGATATGTCGTCCCGTTGGCCGAGTAGTTTGAGGATCGGGGTGGCGAATATGTAGAGGGGCGAAACGAGGACGCAAGTGGCGAAAAGGATTATTATGGAGCGTTGCATGTAAATGCCGAGCATGTGGACTTGTCCGGCGCCGAAGGCCTGGCCGCATAGCGTCTCAAGTGCACTCCCCATACCAAGCTACAGAGAACATTAATTGCAACCACTATAAAATTGAATTAAGTATTTTAATTTATTTTATGTTCCCCTTGAGGGTTTTAGTATTATTCATTAATTACATATATGACACCAATATTGGATGAATCTATTAGTTTTAGAAATGAAACAGTGTAATGAATTAATGTGTCACAAGATAAAGCGCGAGACTAATCAAGTTTTTCATTAATAATACACTTAATTTTGTAAATTCGGGATATTAACAACATAAAGAATTCAAGATAACAGCATTGAATCTAAAATTTTCAAAGTAATTTCAATTAATAGGGCATAACAGGGATATTCAAGTTTATCAAATACATTTCTTAATCTGCGTGAGAAACAAATTTTATAATTATCAAAAGATAAATTAATTATTTTAAAGAGAGAGAAATCACATAAAATTTCATAAGAACACACACAAAAGAAATTAAGAAATTAAAAAAATTATGTGATGAAGATTGAAAAAAAAAACTGACCATGAAGCCGAAAGAGAAGGTACAAACAACTGAGAGTGCAATAGAGAAAGCGGAGAGCTCAACATCGCCGAGATGGCCGACGAAGACGGTGGTGACGGAGGTGGTTCCGTACTGGCAGAGTATCTGAAACGCTATCGGGCCGCCTATCCTCCAGAGCCGGCCCGATTCTATGCAAAAAATTCTCCACCACGCCTTCAGCCCCTTCACTGCCACGTAGTCTCCGTCGTCTCCAATCAGCTCGAGCTCGCCGGAGCTCCAATCGAGCAGCGGTGCCTCCATTGGTTTGCCGGTGGCCGGAGTAGAGGCGGTGTTCAGATTTAAGAACCAAAAATATTCATGAACTAGACCAAGTTAAATCGTTATTTTACAGTTACAGAGTGTTTGGATCAGCTTTATTAGATTTTTTTCCCCAAACATTATTAGAGGAATTTTGTTCGCTTTTCGAAAGTGTTGGAGATTTTTTTTTTTTTTTTTTTTTTTTTTTTTTTTTTAAGAATATATGCCATCGTGTTCATTTTTCCTCCTTAAAGTTAATTGAGTTTTAGCTTTTGTTAATATATCACATTTAAAAAAAAGGTAAAAACTTCTTTTTATGTATCATTTATAATCTTAAATGTATTATTTTGCATCATAAATAAATAGAGAATTTATATTTTTCTTGTAATATGTAGCTATATATATTATTTTAATACTTTATAATATATAAATTTTTTTTTTGTTTGTTGCTGTGTTCATACTACTGAGATTTGTTTAAATGCACTCGTAGACTCATTTTTAGATAAAAAAATCACTAGACTCAAGTACGTGAAATACACACTTTATTTTAATAACTTTTTTAACGAAATAAGATATTATTTTGACATTTTTTAAATTTATCATTTAATTATAAAAATATTATTACTAACACTTTGTAGAGTTAGTACAAAACCAAAAAGGCGGTTGATTTCTCACTTTTTCACAATTCAACTCAACATTTAAATACTCTAACTTTCATTTATTTATTTTTTTGAAAAACATAGCATTTGGTCATCTTTGAAATGTAGTTGGAGCCATTTTTGACAAAAAGATTATATCAAAAAGCAAAAAGGTCGGAAGCTGATTTTGAAAAAAAAAAAAAAAAGTTCGATTATTTAACTACAAAAATGATTTTGAAAGTTAGAGCGTATAAATTTCAGGAGCTATTTGAAACAAAATTAAATCAACTCATACTGTTAATTATGTTGACATATAACTTATGTATCAATATTGTAATTATTCGAATTACATGTGCAAATGATGGTGTATTGCAAATTTGATGTGACATTCTCACATCATTTCTCTAAAACAATTTTTTTTTTCTTGGTATAAAATAGCAATTTTTTACTATTATGGTTTTTTTTTTCCACTTAGGTTTAGTCTCCTCTTTCTAGCAACTTTCTCAATTCTTTTTAGCTTTCAACTTCATCTTCTAATTTCAAAAGCCAAAATACTACTACCAATTTTTTAAAAGTAATTACATTTTTATTAATAAACGGTGAGTGTTTCTTAATTTTTTTCAAAATTTTCATGTTAATTTTTTTTCTGATACAAAATATGTTTTTACTCTTCTGTTGAGATGCATATATTAAGATCGATTCAAATCTTAATAAATAAATCTTCGATCTAAACCAGTGTTAAATCGACGTTGGTTGATATTTTTGGTTTCAAACAAATCTTCGATCTAAACTCTACTAAAAAATCTCAATTTTTTCAGATCTGAATTAAAATCTTTGATTTGTTTTCCAGAATTTATTATTGAATTCAAGATCTGAATAAAGGTTGTTTTATGTTGATTTGTTATTTTTGTTCTATATTTTATTCCATTCTTTCGGTTTTAAGATTTGAAAACTCCATCGAACTTTTTATTTATTTATATTTTGTCCAAACTTCTTCTATTTTAAGATCTGAAAAATCATTTCAATGAATTTGATTCCATCGCAATTTTATTTTCTGATTTTGTTAAGAATTATTTCAGCTTTGAAATCTGAAATATTCTTTCAAAAACTTTGTCCAGAAAGGATTTTTATATTCAGATTTTGTTCAAAATTCTTTCGGTTTCAAGATCTTAAAAATTCCATCGTATTTTTTTATTTCGATTTTGTTAAAAAAATTGCTTTCAATATCTAAAAAACTCAACTATTTATCGATTTATGGGCAACACATTTTTTGATTTCGATTTTGCTCAAAATTATGTTGGTCATATATCCCTACTAACATAATCTTAACAAATATGTATTTTACATATAACATATAATATATTCAATATTATAGTAACTAAAATCAAATATTAATTTTATTGTTATTAGATTATCTATCCCAACTTCCTGATCACTCGAACATTTTCCTTATTAGTATTTGTTGATTTTAAATGACTTGAATAATCTAATATGTAATTTGGTGTAAAATTTCTTTTAGTTGCAAGTTTTTTTTGTTTTTTGTTTTAAATTTATTTGGGCTTATAAGACAACAAATCTGTGTTTAAAAAATGGTCGGAGACGCCAGTGGCAATGGCGTCCCTCTTTCAAAATTGTTTTTCATTCACATTTAGGTTCGGAATGCTGTTGCCACTAGTGTTTCGATTTTTTTTTAATTGCAAATTGTTCTCTTTCAAAATTTTTTCCATTTTTCCCAAAAAAATTCTTATTTTTGCAAAATAAGGTGGGACGCTTTTGATACAAGCGTCCCGTATTATCACTGACGTCTCTATACTATTTTTCAATTTTCATCCAAATTATACCGCTTTTTCAATATTAATTAAATAAAAAATATATATTAATTATTTAATGTTCCCTCTTAATTGATACTACAAGGCAGCATGTTTTCTTACTTATTTTCCATTTGGGAACGTCTTTTTTCCTTTATTCCATTGATTACTGCGGTAGCATCGACTGTGTTTTCGCATCGAGATTTATTTATCTTGAAGTTGAGTTCATGTTTACATACATTATTGTGGTTGTGATTTGAGTGCATTAATACATAGATTTACTTCATGACAATTTTATTGTTACGACATACAAAGGTTATCGATAAGATAGTGGACAGCCACTATGAGTCAATGACCACCATTCACTTGATGTGTGAGCTGAATTTATTTCACACGCACTTTATTCTTTAAGTTGTTTTGGAATTTATAAGTGTTTAAGTTTTAATTACATAATGAATTTGATGGTTCTTGTATAAACCAAGATCATAAAAATTTACTTAAATGCTTATTGGTTGTGATTTTATAATTTAGTAGTTAAAACAAAGAAAATTTATATGTTAATATGTTAGTAAAAATATCCTTAATTTCTTAAATCGAATATTAGCTCTTTCTTCTAAACTTCAAGTGGTACGTTTTGTAAAGATTCAGCTTTCAACAATACTAAAACTCATCAATTCAAATGAGCCCTAAACTTCTTTTTTCCCCCCTGCAGATTCAGCTCAGACTATTTAAAGAAAATTCAAGGCCTTTTAAATTAATAGTCCCTAAAAAAAGATGGTAATATACTAATCATAATACAAGGTAAATGATGGCGCTGAATGTCAAATTCGCAAAGACCAGCTCTCTTAATCAATGCCTTCCATTTCTGATAGGAAGCTTTCCAATAGCTGATTTCTCAGTTGCAATGTCTTGCCCTCCCCACTTCCGCATTCGTTCTGTAGTCTGCTCAACCTGTGCATACATATATAAATTTCTTAGTTTCAATCAAATCAAAACTCATCCTCACTTTGGATTCTTGATTCAATTTTGGCAATTGAATCCGATTTGCCTGTTAAACCAACCGATGTTTGGATCGGTCCAGTTAGGTTTTGTTTTTAAAAGTGATCCAACCTTAACCTGATTAACGTCTGTTAAATTCGTCAGAACCATTTTTTCAATTTTCTTTCTTCTAATTTTATTTTTGAATCTTTTAGAGTCTTATGTTACATTTATATGATCACTATACTATCTAAAACGTTATTTACGTCAATATATTATACTATAAGTTCATAGAATATATAAAATAATTAATAATTTTTCATTAAAACTAACCTCCTTGTTCCAATTGGTTTTATAGAGCACCAGAAAGAGCAACAAGGTCTGTGTAGCTGTTCCAGCAATCATCCCACCCCAAAGTCCCTACAATTAAATTAAACAAACATACGCAGCTGCTAAAGAAAATCCAATATTTATGCTATACGCCTATACATGTGAAAACAAGGAACTTAAATTGAATATTTATGCTATTCTTTTGTAAAATTAAAAGTCTCTGATAAATATTTACCACCACTCCAAGATTAGCCACATAACCAAGAACATATCCCAGGGGCAGTCCAAAAATATAGTAACAAGCCAAGTTAATATAAGCCACCAGAGCTTGCCATCCACCTCCCACGGCAACACCTGCAACAGGGTTCGTCAAATTTAAGATTGCCAAGCAAAGGAAAAGACAATTACCACCTTTAAAATACGTACCTGATATCACTGGCTGGACACTGTTGAGAACCATAGTGATCCCAAGAAGGCCCGATAGGTGAGCCACTGCCCGTTGCATATCTTTGCTGTCGGTGAAAATTATACTGAAATGATTTCGAGTTACAAGGATGATGATCATGCAGAGAAGCCCGATCAGGAGGGACTGGAAAACTGTGGCGTATACTGAGTATTTGGCGGCCCTTGGATGTCCTAATCCGAGCTCGTTTGAAACCCGGACACTAAAAAAAATAATTAGAAAAAAAAGAAAAATAACTTTGACGATGAATGCGAGAAAAGTGTTGTCTTGGAATAGCATGTGTAACTTTTACCTTATAGCTGCATTGATTCCAATAAAAACCATAGACTCCCAACCATTTACATTCATGCTGCAATATAAAATCAAAGACAAATGAGTTACAATTTCAGATCATGGATATTATTAGTTGCACCATGACCATCGACAAAGAGAATTGTTAGGTAAATACAAACTTTATAATTCAAAGTAGATAACACTTTAAGGGGTCTTTCTTTAAAAAAAAAAATATATAAAATATTAAAACTCACCAAATAGAAAGCGATCCAACCGCGCTGACGGCATTATCAAGATGACCCGTGAGAACAATAATGCTCATCATATACCAAATCTCCAAGCACAGCATCACAGCCGACGCGAGGGACAGCCTGACAAACCCCCATATCTCCTTAAATGCCGACCACGAAAACCCCTTCCACCCGTCCTTACACCACCCGACCACATAAACGAACTGGGCTATCGCCGTACCCCAGCCCGTGATATCGAATGCCAAGGCCGCCCCAGCGACCCCCCAGCCGAGCACGCCAAGAAAGAGCCAGCACAGAAAAACCTGCGAAAGTAAAGCCAGAACCGCGATCCACGCGAGAACAGAGACTTTGCTCTGTGCCTGTAAGAATTTCTGGGTGGGGAACGTGACGGCGAGCGAGAAGAGTTGGGGGACGATAAGGAAAGTGTATACCCCGGCGGGGTCCGCAATGTCGTCCTCTTGGCCGAGGAGCTTGAGGACGGGCGTGGCGAATATGTATAGCGGCAAGAGGAGGACACAGGTGGCGAACAGGATTATGATCGAGCGTTGCATGTAGATGCCGAGCATGTGAACTTGGCCCGCGCCGAATGCCTGCCCGCATAGCGTCTCCAGGGCGCTCCCCATGCCCAGCTGTCAAAATATCGCCCCCAACTATTCAAATTTCATCTATACTCTGATTTTGAACTCTAAAGGAAAGTTCAATTGATCCAATAATTGTGCATAATAACTAATTCCCCGCATAAAAACACCACATAACAACAAACCATCACTCTAATTCCCCATCACATATTTTCCCCCATTTAAATTAATTGTTTTATTATTTATCTAATTAACAACAAAAACTAATTTAATCAACACCGGAATCATATTTTATCAGCGTGAAAAGTTGAATTAATTATTAATTTGGGGTAAAACGGAGAAGATAAGGAATTAAATTACCGACCATGAAGCCGAAGGAGAATGTTCCGATGACCGAAACAGCGATCGAAAAAGCGGAGAGCTCAATATCTCCGAGGTGGCCGACGAACATGGTGGTGACGGAGTTTATCCCGTACTGACAGAGAATCTGGAACGCAATGGGGCCGCCAATCCTCCAGAGCTTCGTCGTTTCTATGCGGAAAATTCGCCACCATTCATTCAGGCCTCTCGCCGGCAAGTAATCCCCGCCATCTCCGATCAGCTCGCCGGAGCCGTGCCGCTCGAGCAGCGGCGCCTCCATTTAGAATGACCGGAGAGAAAAAAAAAAAGGACGAGTGACCGAGTCAATATTTAAAGTTCAACCTCTCCGCTCAGCTCCTCACTCACACAAACCCATGCGTGTCTGTGTGTAAATTAGTTGCGCATGAGTGAGGCCAAAGCCATGCGATTTTTTGTTGTGTTTTTATAGCATAATAATCGGCGGAGGTTGTTTATTTTAGATATTCGCCCTTGACTCCCCTAGTTTTCTTAAATTTATATAAAACTCCCCAACATTATTAGGTGGGGTGATGCTGATGTTCCTCTTTCTTTTTCTCCCTCTCTCTCTCTCTCTTTTTAAATATATTGTTTGGTTTATCCAAAAATTGATATTTGGTTTGTGGTCTTGATTTTGTTACTTGTTTTTACCACAATAGGGTAGTAGGAGAGGTAACTTACGTACGCATATGAAATCGACCAAGTCAATTGTCATGACAACACTTTTACTATGTGCCAACACAAGATTGATTCTAATTTGTTGGGCTTCATTAGCTTATGGAGTTACTTAGTGTTACTATATGTTACTTCGCTCATTTAAACGTATATTATTGGACCACCACAACACTGAAATATGAATTATATTGAGTAAATGGTCCTAATTGCATGCATACTACAAAATAAATAAATGTTATTTTTATTTAAAAAATGGTGGGATGTCAAGTTAATATTGAAAAGAAAACATTATTTCCATGTACGCCCACCAGCTAAATGGTCAAGTTTAGTCCCAATATAATTTTTATTCACACATAATACTGTAGACGGCGAATGTTTTTACCAATTGTGTTAACACATTGTTCAGATAGAATTTTTTTTTATCCAACTTAGATGCATTGGACTATTATTTTTACCATATATCAGAAGAGAAAAGGCTATCAACATTCCACATATATATTGTATAGAGGAAAAAAGAAATATTGTTCGAAGTTTATGTACACACCAATTTCAAATAAAGTTGACTGGTTGGTAGTTATATTCTTTTTCAAATAAAGTCAACATATTATACATAAATTTTTTTGGAGTTGTAGAGTCCGTTTGTCCGCCGTACCAAATTGCTATGCTCCTTGATGTTCTTAAACCTAGAAAATTAAATATTTAATTAATAATATTTTATAATTTAAGAATTAAATACTATTAAATATAATATAATAATAATAATAATAAAAATTTCTTTTTTATAATATATTAAATATAATATAATAATATATCATCATTTATTTTTTAGATATGATTTGATATCTACAATAAAATCTAAAAGATCGTGATTTTTATAACAAATAAAAATTTCAAATATTATCAAAATTATAAATACCTAAAACTCTTGATGAATGTTAATCCAATCATAATCATTTTACGATAATTAGGTATATAGAGCAGCCAGTCAAAAACTATACCTAAATTATTATATCCACCAACTCATCTAACCTATAAGGTATTAATTATGTACGATATTATACAAAATAACGCAATAAAAACTCGTACCAAAATATAAGAAACGATAGATATTTTATTCAAATTCAAACCATGGACAAGATTGTGTAAACATATTTAATGCGTCTGTTGGCACGTGAATGCCCATTCCTAACGGTTTGATGCTTTGACTGTTGAGTAACTATACATGACAAGGAATTATAGGTAAAGAGACTGTAGTTTTTATTAGTATAATAACTTTGCTTTCTCTTATTTGTTTATGGAAATTAAAATTAAGAAAGCACATATGTATAGAGGATATAGTTGGATCGGATTATTAAAAGTGTAACCAATAATAATTTCTTTTCATTTACAAAATGGCAAGTCTCCTCTTGGTAGACCAAGTCCTCTAAAACTGAACCATAGAACATAAAAATTAAAAATAAAATAAAATGAGAAAAACTCTACAAAAACAAAAAATAAGAAGAAAACCCCCCTAATAAATCGAGAAAATTATTGAAAAAAAATTATAGATTTAAAAACATCAAAATGGAAAATAAAAATAAAGAAGAAAAAGAACTTATATGTTGCCTTCACGTCACAATTTATCAATTAATGGATACCATCAAATTAAATTTAGACTTTTAAAACCGAAAGAAAGAATAATGCAAGATCCTATTTTGTACCGCATGCTTTGAGTCTTTGGATTGTGCACCTTATGTTGGCCCAAGCCCTTGGTCTTTTACTTTGTTTTTAAATTTTTATTTTTCATTCAAGGCTTGTATGCGGAAGGAAATGAACTGCGTCAACTGACTATTTATATGTATATAATGGGCCTTGATCAAGTTGGACCAAGAGAATACCATCATGTTTCTATTCAATGTTTTTTCCCCTTATAAGTAACTTTGTAGATGAGTGAAAGTCTATATGCTATTCATTGAGGACCACTTATAATTAGGGTTGTAATAGAATCAAAATTTTTTTATTCGAATTCGATTATTGCGATCGGGAAATTCGAATTCGAACAAAATTAATTTTTAAAATTCGTATAAAATTCGAGTATTAATACAAAAACTCTCTTACTCGAATCGGTTTGTTACATATATACTTATTAAATATTATATATAATAAGATTATATGTATTATTTTAATATATAAGAAATATAGGTATGGAATGGACTTGGGGTTTTATTGACGCCGTTAGAATATTCCAGAGTCCAGACTTCAGCCCTCATTTTTTCTCCATAGTCCAAACTTCAAACTCCATCACAGTCCAAATTCATCGTTTCTCGTTGGTTTTCAAGTTCCGAGCTGTTCACCTTCTTTGAAAAGTGAAAATGCCTAGGAATCTTACTTTAGTCGGCATCTAAAAAGTTTTACTTGGGTTATTTGAATCAGGTAAATTTTTATTCCTATTTTGTTTTCTAATAAGTAAACCATTCAGTTTTCTGCAACCGCCACGAGAATTTAGGGTCCTTGTACGTGTAGTTTTCTTTTCTTTTTTCTTTTTCATCTGGGAATGAATTTATGAATGTTGTTGTGGTGGTAATTTTTCCTTTTTTTATTTTTAATTTATGTCATGGAAGAATGTTAAAGGACAACTGATAAAAGAATTATAAGATTATTAATAGAGTATATTATAAGTTTTGTGTCTGGAATTGGGGATATCATTCATGTATGGAACTTACTTTTCTTAATAATCCAAATTGTTGTGTCCTAGAAATTGAAAGCATTACCGAGTTCTGTTTGATATGTTTCTTAAATTTAGTTTTAAAAAGAAGCTGGTTTAATTGAATTTGTATTTATTTTATTATTTTGGAATTGTCGACATACTGCCACTTCAATAAAAATTACACGAGAGTTAGAAATTCCTAAATCTTGATTGCTAAAAGAAAGAACTATAAAATTGTAATAGAGTAAGAGTTGTGTAATTATGCATTTGGCTAGTGGATTGTGAGAAGTATTATTTGGTAAGAATGTTAATAGATTAATGAAATTAAGTTGATAGATTACACGAGTTTGAACCAATGTTCCCAAACAAATCTCCTTAGGTGCTTATGATTTTATTATTCTGTTTTACAGTTCATTACAATACTACATAAATATATGTTGAATTACTTTATGAATCAAGTCACTTTAGTTTCTAACTATTTCCCATTATTTATATATCAAGGTGTTGTTGGTGTTAAAGTCTTCATAATATAATATGGATCTCTCAAATATTGCGGAGCAAACACCTCAAGGAGACGACATTAGAGTGGAACATCATGAGGTAATTATTATTTACCAAATACGCATGTAATATAGCTATGTTCATCTTTTAATATCTAATCGAAAACTTGTAATAAAGGTGTGGAGTCCTAGAACCGACATAAATGATGATGGAGCGGATGACGTAGATGTTAGATTTAAAATAATCTTAGCAAAAACTATCGCTATAATCGAGAAACCATCATATTGAATTATTAAGGATTATAAGTTAGTTTACGGAAGCGTACCTGAATTCATAAGCGATTGGATTTGGGGTTTGATCTTTTAGGGCAATACGTATCCAATCCTTTTAGAGAATTTTTAAGCTTTCTCTATATGTCTCTTCTAACGATGGGATGCAGAATATATTGATAATATGATTTGATGATACGTATGACCTAGGGACCATAACACTTATATACTTTATTTTAGCTCATCATCAAAATAGATAGTCCATTGAGTATCTACACATTAAAGGCCCACACCCTACTAAAATACATTAAGCCCAATACCTTAAACATTATTTGACAGTCCACAATATATAATTATTTCACATATAAGCCCAATGTTGGATTAAGGATCCAACAATCTCCCACTTGGGCTATATGTGTAACCTTATAATTATACATTGCAATAATATAACCGTACGAGCTCAACTTTGCTGTCATAACTAAAATGTATTTATATCCAATCCGGTCCATCAACCATATCAACATAGAATCAAAGCGGCATTCATTACATTTATCATAACTCGACCCATCAATGGTCACATATGTCAATACAACTGAATGACATGGATCATGATGTGGATGTGTAGCATGGAAATTTCATGTATTGTGATCGTAACATGCTTATTTCCAACTGGTCCACCTTAAAACCTTAGCGAGATCAACCATATACTAAAATCAAAGTGTGAATCAACCAAATAACTTTAATTTTTGCAGAAAATAAACTTAAAATATCCTTAAACTGAAGTAACTGAAAAATATGTCTATAAAAGAGAACATTATAATCACAAAACTCCCACTGAAACTAAATACCCTCAAAAGATTTGACACTCATACTAGCAGTATGCTCATGAAATATTTTGGGTGGCAATCCCTTTGTAAGCGGATCCGCAATCATGGAGTTTGTACCGATATGTTCAATAGACAATTGTTCACTTTGAATTCTTTCTTTAACAACTAGAAACTTGATGTCTATATGCCTAGACTTCGTCGAGCTCCTATCGTTATTGGAATACAAGACTGCCGATTAATTGTCACAAAATAACTTAAGTGGATTTTCAATACCATCCACTATGCGCAGCCCCGTGACAAAGTTTCGGAGCCATACTCCGTGGTTAGATGCCTCATAAACATGCTATAAATTCTACTGCCATGGTAGAGAAGGCTATAATATAATAGACTGTTTAGCACTCCTCCAGCCAGCAAGAATACATAGCCTGACTTAGATTTTATACTATTTTGGCATCCAGCATGATCGGAGTCAGTATATCCTGCGATCTCAATCCGATCTGACCTCCGATATGTGAGCATGTAACCTTTTATTTTTAGCAAGTACCTCAAGACCCGTTTGGCTACCTTCCAATAGTCTAGTCCTGGCTTGCTCAAATATCTACCCAACATCCCAACTATGAACGCAATATCCAGACGCGTACACACTTGAACATACATTAGACTCCCTACTGCCGAAGCGTAAGGAATCTTCTGTATTTCTTTTTTTCCCTCTAATTTATTCTTAGGGCACTGTTTGAGACTAAATTTGTCTCCCTTAACCACATGGTTATCTCCTAGTTCACAGTCCTGCATGTCATACCTTTTAAAAACCTTTTCAATATAACTCTTTTGTGATAATCCCAAAGTACCCCGAGAACGATCTCGGTGTATTTCTATACCTAACACAAAAGAGGCGTTACCAAGATCTTTCATCTCAAAATTCTTACTTAGAAATCTCTTGGTGTTGTGCAATAAGCCTATATCATTGCTGGCAAGTAAAATGTCATCGACATACAAAACCAAAAATATGTATTTGCTCCCAGAGAACTTATGGTATACACAATCATCGACCAAATTCATCTCAAAACCAAACGAGATGATCACTTGATGAAACTTGAAATACCATTGTCTAGATGCCTGCTTGAGCCCATAGATGGATTTCTTAAGTTTGCAAACCATATTCTTTGAATCTCCCGAAACAAAGTTTTCAGGTTGCACCATATAAATCGTCTCATCAATGTCTCCATTAAGAAACGTTGTCTTTACATCCATCTGATGCAACTCAAGATCAAAATGTGCCACTAATGTCATTATAATCCTGAAAGAGTCTTTCGAAAGAACTGGAGAGAAAGACTCTTTATAATCGATGCCTTCTTTCTGTGTAAATCCCTTTGCAACAAGGCGTGCTTTATATCTTTCCACATTACCTCTTGAATCCCTCTTGGTCTTAAATATCCATTTGCAACTAATGGGTTTCGCACCTTCTAGCAATGGGACGAGTTCTCATACGTCATTGTTACTCATGGACTTAATCTCTTCATTCATGGCATCTATCCACTTTTGAGAATTTGAGATTTCAATGGTTTGGTGGAAGTTGATAGGATCATCTTCCATCACTCTAATGTCAGTTTCATTTTCTTGGAGAAATGCAATGTAATCATCTAAAATTGCACTTCTTCTTTCTCTAGTGGATCTCCTTAATGGCATAGGTTCTTGAGGTTGTAGAGTTTATTGATTCGGAATTTGTGGAACGGGAGGTTCTCCGATATTGTCTTGATTTGTATCTTGAATAGAGTCAGGAATAAAATCCTGATCAATGCGAACAACACCTGTGGGAATATCTACATATTCCTCTTCAAAGACGAAATCGTTAACTTTATCTCCCTCCGCAAACTCAACATCCTCAAAGAATCGGGCATTTCCCGTCTCAGAAATAGTTTTAGTTGTGGGATCATAAAACTTGTACCCTATGGATTTTTCAGAATATCCAACAAAATAATAACTAACTGTCCTTGTGTCTAGTTTCTTTTCATTAGGCCTATAAGTCCTAGCCTCAGCTGGACAATCCCAAACATGCAAGTGCTTTACTTGGAACTCTTGTTAAGGATATATGCTGCAGTCTTAAGTGCTTCGTTAGACACAAGTCTTTAAATTTTCCGTTTGGAGATATGACCCAATCTCTTGTGCCATAACGTAGCTGAATTCTCATTGGTTAATTTCCTTTTCACACCTCGTGTGTGTAGATGCAGAGATTCATTAAATGAAGCAATAATGTCTAGTGAATAAAGATTATCGTAACTTGGTAAAGAACAAGAACCAACCAATTTTGAATCATGAAACATACTAAAACTTTCACTTCCAAATGAACAGGAATAACCAAATTTTTCCAAAATAGAAATAGAAATTAAATTTCGTCTAAATGACGGGACAACAAATGTCTCATCAAAATCCAAATAATATCCAGTCTTTAATAATAATCTAAATTTTCCTATTGCTTCAACTTCAACTGTCTTGCCATCGCCCACATAGATGTATCTTTCACCATCATTTTGCTTTCGACAATGGAGGCAACCCTGCATAGACACACTGATGTGTGTTGTTGCACCAGTATCTATCCACCATGCGTGTCTAGGGACCGAAGTTAAATTAACTTCAGAACAAACCAATTAAGAAGCATACCTTTCTTAGCACGCCAAGCGTGATAGTTGGTACACTCTTTCTTCCTATGTCCTTCACCTCCGCAAAAGAAACAACCCGTATCAGTACCAGAACCGGTACCGTCTTTTGCACTAAGTGCCTTTTGTTATTTCTTTTGTGGTATTGTGTGTGCAGCTTCCTTATCATTCTTTCGCTTTAATCCCTTGCCCTTAAATTTGGAAGTTGAGGCAAAATTAGAACTTTCAGTCTTGTATTGTTTCAACCTTTCTTCTTCTTGGATACAGTGTGAGATGAGCTCATTCAGAGACCAAGTCTCTTTCTGACAATTATAGCTCACCTTTAACTGATAGAAATGTCCTGAAAGAGATATTAAAACCAAATGCACTAGAAAGTTCTCAGAGAGTTCAAGCTTAAGAGCTCTCAATTTTGAAACAATACGAGACATTTCCATAATGTATTCCCTAATATTGCCTTTACTTCCATACCTCATTGAGATCAGGTTTGTCAATAGCGTACCAATTTCAGCCTTTTCGTTCTTGACGAACCTTTTCTCAATATCAGCAAGGAGTTCTTTAGATGTATTGATTTTCTCAGACATAGTGCCCCTAAAAGCTTCCGTAATGGCTTTCTTCATGATCATCATACATATGCGATTCGATTTCTCCCACCTTTCCATATCCCTCTTTTCATCCGTAGTACTTTTATCCGTAAGAGGTGGTGGGGAATCAGCCATTATCGCAAGGTCGAGATCCATGACTACGAGAATTATTAAAAGATTCTCTTGCCATGACTTGAAGTTTGTGCCATTTAGCATAGGGATAGAGTTGATGCTCGCAGTAATATTAGCAGGAGTAGATATAGCTGAATAAAATAAAATAAACCTATCATGCTCATATAAACTTAGAATCTAAATAATAAATTCAAATAAAAGGTAAATCCCATCTCAAGATATCGACACTCCATCAAAGTCTCATCTTTTGACAAGAAATTAACTTGTAATTGACATCTTGGCGCAGTAATCAAACAATGATAATAATAACATATCAAACAATGAGTCTTCCTTTTGGCCGAGTCATTGCTCATATGCAAAATCAAATAATCATCACATGTTTACTACCGCAATTGCATATATAATTATGATAAACATGAATCTTCCTTTTGGCCGATGAATATTCACCTAGATTACATGCACACAACCTTTTATATCTTGAAATAAATTAATAAATTGATCTTCACAAGAGAGATCACTTTTGTGACATTGTTGCTTCAATTAATATATCTCAAAATATATAAAACCATACCAATATTTGAATTTAAAGTTTAAACTCCAAGACCAAGTTAATTTTATGATTTTATTTGAGGTCAATTTATAAATAAACCTTAATTGAACCTTAAAATTAAATTCTTAAATCCCAAAATTTACTAATCATGCAAATGGGCCCAAAATTTAAAAGATTTTCAGTGAAAATTCATTTTTTCAAAGTTTTCTAAATAGCCAAACAGCCCCTTAACAATTTTCTAAAATTTTAGGGTCTTTTCTGTAATTTTCAAAAATCTTAATAATTACAGAAATGCCATTCTGGACTTAAAACAGTTTTCTAAAAATTTCTTGGGGTCTGAACATAATTTTAAAAAGTTTATGGACAGTCTCGCAATTTTTCGAAAATTTAGGGTAAATCTGTAATTTTCACAAATCTCTAAAAAATTCAATTAGGCCAAAAAGTATGTCAAATTCTCAAAATCTTTAATCAAAGCCCAAAATCGAATTTAGGGCTTTCGATTTATGCCTCGTCGGCCACCACCACCGGCGCCAAACTTCGCCCCTCGAAGAGCCGAAGCCGCCGGCAGCGGAGGCCCGCCGTAATCCTCGCCGAAACCGCCGGAGTTTCGGCACTTAACTGCTGCGTTGCAGCGGCCAAACGTGGCCCCTCGCCAAGTCACCTTCAGCCACCGTGCAGCCTTGCCGTCCGCCCAGCAGGAGTACTCCGCCGTCAACGTTGCCCACGCCGTTTCCGTTCGAGAAGCGCAGCGAGTACCGCCGGCGAAGGTTTGCACAGGGGCGACTTGCATTTTTATTTTCGGTTTTCCAGACTGAATCCCTTTTGCAATTTTTTTTTTTTTTTTTTAATCATCTTAATTTCTTAATTAGGGGCCTTAATTCATGTAGCTTAATTAACAAGAATAATGGGCAGTTTATATACGAAGGCACACTTATAATTTGATTGTAATTTGAGTTTAATCCAAAATCCCAAATTAACAGGAATAAATAAATTATAATAGGAATAATTAACAGAAATCTGTATCCAAAAATCCCAAATTACAATCAAATCATTCAACTAAATTTACGAGATTATGCAATTTAACTGTAAATCAAATAATAAATTTGATTCTTAATAACTCAATATGATTGGCTCTGATACCACTTGTTATATTTAAAATAATCTTAGCGAAAACCATCGGTATAACCGAGAAACCATCATATTGAATTATGAAGGATCATAAGTTAGTTTACGAAGCGTACCTGAATCCATAAGCGAATGGATTTGGGGTTTGATCTTTTAGGGCAATACGTATCCAATCCTTTTAAAAAATCCTTAAGCTTTCTCTATATGTCTCTTATGACGATGGGATGCAGAATAGATTGATAATATGAATGGATTTGGGGTTTGATCTTTTAGGACAATACGTATCCAATCCTTTTAAAAAAACCTTAAGCTTTCTCTCTATGTCTCTTATGACGATGGGATTCAGAATAGATTGATAATATGATTATTTTGATGATACGTATATACTTGAGTTATTAGGGTTTACCTATTTTAGCCCATCATCAAAATAGATAGCCCATTGAGTATCTACACATTAAAGGCACACACCCTACTAAAATACATTAAGCCCAATACCTTAAACATTACTTGATCACTTTTAATTAGGCTTTCTTATTTGACAGTCCACAATATATAATTATTTTACATATAAGCCCAATGTTGGATTAAGGATCCAACAGTAGAAGTTGAAGGCGATGATGTTCAAAAAAGTTCAGAGGCAAATATTGGAGATGAAACAATTATTAATGATGAGCAAGATGGTGAAAATGAGGATGATAACAACAAAGTTGGCGGTAAGAAGAAGAGAAAGAAGAATTTAAAAGCTCGTAAGGATTTTGTTGAAACAATAGATACTGAAGTTCCAAAGTTTGAATGTGTGCATTATAAGACCCATATTTGTAGGCTACCTGGGGGTACAACAAGCCATCTTTTGAATCACATGAATAGGTGTAATCAAATGCAAAAGACCAAAAGACCTTGCAATTCACGCCTGTAAATTGAAGTTTGAGATGAATCCTTTGTCGGTGGTAGATATGACCATTCGAAGCAAATAAAAGCTATTGTCCATTGGATTTTAATGCATGAGCAGCCATTTAACTTTATTGAACATTATGGATTTTCTTTCAAGCTTAAAGTTAATCATCCACAATTCGAGAAGATCTCCTATGCTATGGCAATAAGTGATGTCATTAAAGTCTATGAAATAGAGAAGAAGAAGCTACACTTGATGTTGAAAACATTAGTAAGATTTCATTGACCACGGATATTTGGAAGTCAAAGGTGCATAAAATTTCTTATATGTATGTAACTGGGCACTTTGTTGACTCACAGTCGCAACTACAAAAGCGGGCTCTTAGCTTCATGCCTCTCCCCCCTCCACACACTAGTAATGTTATTTTTAAAGTTATCATTCCAATACATTATTTTTTCAGAACTTTTTTTATAAGAGAAATCTCATTAGGTCACCTTTTCAATAAAATAAAAATAGTTTGATAAACAAAGTATTTCATAGAATAAAAATAAATGTGATTTAAAATAATATATATATTTTTAATAAGGAAAAAAATTAATTTATCTATAATAATATTATTTATAAATATATAAATATATTTGAAATATGAAAATAAAATCTTGTTTCATAAAATATCTTAAAAATGGTTCAAAAATAAATATTTTGGAAATCTAGGAAAGAAATGTTTCATTATTCCAAAAAATACTAAACATGAATCATTTTCTTTTATTTTAACAATTTTTTTTCTTCCATTTGTGAAAAATCAATTGTCTAAAAATATTTCATATTTTTTATTGATATTTTTTTAGGAGTTGATATCTTTGATGGGCTTACGAAGAGCACAAAATTTTGGGGGATAGAGCATAAAGTATTTACTATATCAATGGATAATGCTTCAATAATAATGTTGCACTTCAGATCACTAAAGAAACATTCTTCAAAAAATGTAAGCTACCGTTGGATGGTAAGTTGTTTCATGTGAAGTGTGCTGCACATATGCTAAATCTTGTTGTTCAACATGGTCTTGCTGAAATTAAATCCATTATTGAAGATGTTAAAGACAGTGTTCGGTTTATTAATCAATAAGAATCTAGGTTGATGAAGTTCTCTGAAATTGTGCATCATTTAAGAATTCCAGTGAAAAAGTTAATCATAGATTGTCCTACTCGTTGGAATTCTACGTATGAAATGTTAGTTGAGGTTATTAAAGTGAAAGATGCATTTCCTATATTTGCACAGAGAGAATTACCTTTGTTGTCCTAACTCAGGAGATTGGAGTAAAGTAAAGGATGTAGTGGAAGTCTTAAAAGTATTTTATGAAGCTACTCATGTTATATCTGGAACTAATTATCCAACATCTAATGTTTTTCTTGTTGTAATTTGGAGAGTTAAACATGTTTTGGATGAGAAAGAAAACCATTATAATAAGTTCATAAAAAAGATGGTGAAAGAAATGAACAAAAAGTTTGACATATATTGGGGAAGTTATAATCTTTTGATGTCTATTAATTAGAGCAATACTTGATCTTAGGTTTAAAACGAGGTTGGTTGAATTTGCTTTAAACAAGATATATAGTGAGAATGAGGCTCACACAAATTTGATGAAGGTTCGAGATGCATTGCATGGTTTTATGAATGGATAAAAATGATTTTTGTCATCTTTGAGATGAATCTGTTCTAGATTCATTATGATTGTTGCATAATATTTTTAGTTGGAGTTTTTAGGTTGTGTAAGATGGTATGCTGGTGTGGAGTATAATGGCATGATGCTAAGTTTTTTTAATGGTACTTCATATCAATGATCCTTTGTACATTTCCCTTGAATTTGTATTAAGTATTACTGTTCCGTTAAAAATGTTCATTGAATAATTCTTGGATACATGTAAGTATTATATATATATATGCACACACATACACATATCATTGTATGTGTGCGCACGCACGCGCGTGCATTTGACAAGTTCATAATATTTTGATTCTTATAAAAAAACTCAAATAGGAAGAAACCCAACAAAAAAGGCAATAAGATTTTGGATACGAATATCGAATCAAATTGAATATATTTGAATTTGTTAATCGATCGAATACGAATCAACACCAGGCTTCGAATTGAATACGAATACAAATATATGCCATTTTTCTTGAATTCGAATCAAAAAATTTAGTATTCGTTTTGATTCGTTTCGTTTACAACCCTACTTGTAATGGGACACAAGAAATGTTTCATTCAATTTCTTTTATTTTTCTGACAATAGTGAGGATGGGTTTCTTAAGTTTTCTTATTTTAATTTTCAAGATGTTCTTGCAATATTTATATGGTAGCTTTTTTTAGACTATTGTGAACGAATTTCTAAAATGCATTGTTGATGGTTTTATGAAACTGAATTTTAGATTTTCTTAATATCGATGACTTTGGTGTCAGGTTATTTATATTATCACAGTCGTTAATTGTAACCAATATTATTTTGTAATATTATCATAATTAGTAATGATCATTTGGTTTATTTGTTTGTTTTCCCAGTTTACCATAACCAGTAACAACTGATAATAATTATGCTTGATTTATTTACTTATTTTTCTTAATTACCACAACAACTAACGTATTTATTACATCTGATAATGATTTTGATTGGGTATTTACTTATTTTCCTGGTTTATCACAACCAGTAACAACTGATATTGATTGTGATTGGTTTATATGCTTATGTTATTGGTTACCACAATTGATAATGATACATGGTTTATTTATTTGTTTTCATGTTTTACCACAACTAGTAACAACTGACAATGAATGTGAATTATTTTAATATTTATAAGTCGGAGAATGTGCGTCAAATTAGTTTAATGTTGTATTTTTATAAATTTAATGTTGTCGCACGTATATATTTCCCTACTTATCAATTTAATCGGATGTGCTCTAGTGTGATGTTTTATGTTAAATTTGCAGCATTTTAGGATGTTTTGCAACTGGAGGGACAAATAATGGAACTCTCGTGCCTATCATTATGAATAAAAATGTGTCGGCAGGCTGTATTGAATCACCCTATACCAGTCTAGTTTTTGAAGTTAATTACCAGATCAATTGTAATGAGATTTAGCCAGCTTGCTTATCAAGCCCAAGCATCAAGGGCTTCTTTGGACTGATTTAGAGATTTGAAAAGGAGACCATACGCATCATATAACATCAGAATGATACTTGAACTTTGGGAGGATTTAATTCCTTAGCAGCAAATGTGACTCGTGGAAAGTGGGTGTGAGCAGAATTCATTTGAATTTGGGTGCAAAAGGCAGTAACATAATTGGAGGCAGAAAGCAACAGAGCGCAACCCAGGATTATTATTATTATTTACTTTTCTTTTCATTATAAACTCATGATGAAATTTATGTTTTTATTCGCTGTGCGTAGCTAGTCTTATATATTTTGGTTTCAGGGATGTTGAACCTTATGACTTGATTATAATCTAATTAATTCTTGTGTCCATTTTCTATTATTTCTATGGAATTTATTGTGTTTTTTTATTAAATCATGATGTGTTTTTAACTTTTTTCAGATTGATTACCTAGATTAGGTTTTGCATGTCTATCACTAGAATGAACCTTCATCTGTAATTGTTGTCGTGTTTGATTTACTCGTATCAACTAATATTCACACTATTAGGAATAAAACAAACTAAATTAAATAAACCAAGTTTGTGAGTTTATTACTTAAACTAGTTCCTAGTTCTAGAAGTTGATTTTGCATTAAATCTAGAAAGCTTATTCTAGGTCGTCCAATAGTTAGATTTAGTCAAAGAGCTTATTTTGGTTAATTATTGATAAGGGAAATTCGAATAACATAGCTTATTATTATTTATTCCTTGTAACTTTTGGAGAAATAGTAGAATTAGGTGTCACAATTAATTAGATTTAGTTTAGCGAGGGTGTAGATGGTACCGTGAAACAAGAGCTTTCTTTATATTGGTTTGATCTATATTTTCTATACGCTTTAGTTTATTTATATTATAAATCATCAACAATTCCCTATTCATTTCGTAATTATCATTTCAATTAATATAAACATATTACAATTTAATTCACACTTCTCGTGAGATCGATCCTTATTTACCGCTACTACTTAGTTAGTAGATGAGATTCAAGAAAAAGATTATAAATATTAATTTATCACGCTGAGATGCGTGGTCAATTATTTTCCTTAATTGTCACAACTAATAATGTGTTTAAAACAACCAATAAGGATTTTACTTGGGGTATTTGCTTATTTTCTTAGTTTAAACATGAGAAGACGCTAATTGATGCGATCATTGCAGCAAAGTGTTGATCCCGATGCACCACGGACAAATTCGCCATTATACCCTCTTATGGATTGGAAATGAGAAGAAAAATATTTCATATGAACTCGAGTATAAGAGTGAACAAGAAGGGTAAGCTCAATGAAGACGACGTGTGGCATCGATGGGAGAATAATCTAGTAAGTATATAAAATTATAATGGGTTAATTGCATATAAAATCATGAACATTATTTTAATTTCAAAAGAAAAATCAAACTTTTTTGAATTTGAAAAAAAGACATTACTTTAGTTGTCTTTTGCGAAATGAATTACATGTCATTTATCAGTAACAAAACTTCAGTTGTCCGATGACAATTTTCATATTGATGTTGTGTGTGTGTGTGTGAGAGAGAGAGAGAGAGAGAGAGAGAGAGAGAGAGAGAGAGAGAGAGAGAGAGAGAGAGAGCACTCTATTAAACACCAAACAACGTCTTTTGATGTGTAATCGAATTTGGCCCTTTTATTGCTGAACAATTACTGAATTATTTGGTGTAAGAAAGAACTATCAAATTATTCCACAAGGTATCTCGATTTATCTCGATGCAAGTTTTGATAAAGGATAATCTTCAAGCGGCAACATAATATCAATTTAAGCGTGCAGCAACTTAATATTCCACAAATAGATCTGGATTTGAGATTTATGGGGTTTGGGTTTCTAGTTGTAGGCTTAGGCAGCTGCTTTATGGTGGTTGGTTAGTTTTCTGGCGGTAGCTCGGAGCTGAGTTTCGACTCGAATCAGGGTTTAGAGGTGGGTTCCACCGCCTTCTTCTTTTTTTCTCTTTTTTTCCCTTCTCTCCCTTGTTATTTTTAACTTTGTTGTCGCCAAGCATAACAAGGATGTATTGAATTTAATATTTTCGATGGGTTTGTGGTTCATGGATATGGTAAATGCAGATATAGGATTCAAAGTTGGAACCAAGGTGAATAATTGCCTTTTAATATGCCATGTGGAAATTGTCAACAAATATGACAGATTTCCATCATCGAAAATTGGCTCATGACCCCATTGGCAAAGGACTACGAAAGTAATGTCTTTTTTTTACAAATTTAAAAAGGTCGGATTTATTTTGAAATTTGGATGAAGTTCATGATTTTATATACAATTAACCCAATTATAAGTTGGTACATATTCCAACTCTTTTTATTATCCACAGAAAGACTTATTCTTTTAATGCGGACAGATAAAATCATTATAATGGCCTAACCACTGTATACAACACTGGCCTTTTTACCAATAGTGATGATCCGTCCAATAACCGTGGAACCATAACCGGTCATGATGTTGATGGTGAACACATGATCCATTAGTTGCTGATGAATGAGGATGCGAAAAAGACGAGACAACTGATTATTAATGAAGCTCTGAATATAACTATGAGTTGGTTGAAGGACCTTACCTGCCCCAATAAGGAGATAGCTCATAAGTAAAAATTAGAATAATTTTCTCAATTGTCATGTGATTACTTGTTATGGTAATTTTATTATTTTTTATGGTAATATTATTACTTGTCATGGTAAATCCAATTTAATATACTATTTGACAGGCCTGACTGCGCTGGGTCCATGCTGCACTTCATAGCGTGCTTGGTCGAGGAGAGGGAACCTACAGATCATGAAGGGACTAATTCCTGACAGAAGGATTTGTAAATCTCAAATTATTGAGGCAGTCTTGATATAGTGTGATTCTCAACTTGAGTTGTATGTGTTGAAAAAATTTATGTCTTCTTTTTTAGATTGTTAAAATATTTTAGATTTGTCAGTATGCAGTTTAGGTGAATCTGTGTCTTTTTTCTTCTAAATATTGGATATGCATAACTTAGGGTTGTGTTCTTTTTTTCCTAAATATATTCTAGGTTCCAAAACTTGGATGATATGTAATTTTAATGGATACGAATTGATTTTATGATAAAACTTGTATTCTAAGATTTGCACAACTTAATTTTGTTGATTTTTTTTTTCTAAATATCAAGTGTTTCATGTTTTATACTTGCGCATGCGTTATATTACCATGACTAGTAAATACTCATAATTATCACAACCAATAATAATATTATCAGCAGAAGTCACTGTCCCAAAAACTCGATGATTGTTAAAAAGATCAAGTTCAAATGAGAACTTCCCCTGGATTTTAAAGGAAACTGATTCAATGAACAAGCGCATAAATATTTTCAAAAATTAAAATAAAATAAATTATCATAACTGGTAATAAAATTACCGCTTCTAGTAATGTATAGAGAATGAAACATATAAAATTACATAGAACAAATAAAAAAAATACTGAGATGGTAATGTTTGTCACTAGCTTCGGTACACATAAACCTATTATGATATCCTTTCTTGTGAAAAGGACCACATGTGATGGATTTTTTCACGTGCTCCCATCTTGATAAAACTCGTTTGCTTCTACGTCTTCCCAGAAGTTTCCTTGTAATGGGAGGAAATATATATCCGCTCATTGATTTCGTATTCTTCTCATCAACACTGTTTATTGGATCAACATAAACGCCATCATTCATATTGAAATTAAACTTAAAACCAACTCCAACGATGTATTTCTTTAACTTATCTCGAAAAGTTGTCAATACTAAAAAATTTTTGTCCAACATATCTTGAGGGCACTTTCTCAAAAGCTCTCAAAATATTTCACATGCTTCATGTAATGGTTCTCCATCTAGTTGGTAAAATTGGGTAATCTCTCTCTTGAACTTTAGTGTCTTGCTTGGTAGAAGAAATTTGAGTAACTTTTGACACATCTCGCCCTATGTGTCAATGGCTCCGAAGCCTAGTCGTATCAAAACCTTGTCTTATCCCTTAAACAGAAAGGGAATAGGCAGAATTTAATTGCATCTTATGGGACCTGTTCATATTGATGGTCTAGCCTATCTCGAGGAACTGTGCCAAATGCGCATTTGGATTCTTCTGTTGTACTTTTCCAATTTGAATCTATTGAACCATAGCTATTAATCCCGTCTTCAACTTAAAATTGCTTTCTAGGATTTCTGGCCCGTTTGCTCCTCTGTGAGCACGATGAGCATCGTGATGGAACATGATCTAAATGGCCAATTTTGCACCTTGTTGGGGTAGCGCTTATTGTTGGAATTGTATTTGCAACGCTTACAATTGTTGTTGAAGTTGATTTATATTAATATTCACGTTGGCTTGTGCATATGCCATTATTCCTTTGACTTATTTGGACCTGTTCCATCTATAAGTCATCTCGATTTCAGAATTGATGGGTTTCAAAGGTGCCCTTTAGAATGTGTGCCACACTACTTGCAAATCAACCAATCTAGACTCCAAAGAAAAGAAAAACCAATATTTTTATTAAAAGTATTTTATCAATTTTATTATTATCAACTTAAATCTAACGGTCCCCAACAACGATACCAAAAATTTGACCACTCCCAATTATTGGGTTGTGTCGAGTAATAAAAATTGTTCATTTATTATACTCTATATCTAATTGTAATTATACTTTGTAGATGTAGCACAAATTTGTTGGGATTTGATAGTGCCGTCGCGCAGCGGAAAACAAAAAAAATTTAAATAATTAGAAATTGAATCGAATTCAATTGACGACGGCCCAATTTTACAATCAATTAATTCAAACAATGTTTTAATTGCTTTTAATAAATAGAAACAATTTGATTTTCTCAAAATCGAACGAGCATGATACGTTTCTATAAATTATATATATATATATATAACAATAATATATATATATATATATATTAATATATTAAACTTATATATAAAAATTATATATATATATATTAATATATTAATCATATATTTAATTATATATATTATATACACATATCAAATATACATATATATAATATTTATATTTTCAGAATGCATATATATATACATTATATTTATATACATACCAACATGCATTAATTAAATCAAGCCCAAGCTCAACTCAAGGGTGTGGGCTGGCCCAATTACAAAACAAGCAACCTTTTAATTTAAAATAGTACCGGCCCAATAACTTTAAAGGGGCTTATTGGGCCGACCCAATTTTAAAACAAATACCCATTGGAATTAAATCATTTCTCACAAACGATAACTCCGAAAAATATAACAATTATATTTTCGCGTCCAGAATAATTTTCTCGTATTTTTCTCAATTCATAATCACAATTACGAACCTTAGATTCAATCATATTGATATCTAACTTTGCTAAAATTAACAATTAATTTCTAGCTATCGTTTTCAATAATCAGGAAACACGTGGTGTGACCCTCAATGGTTCAGGTGTAAGCTAGCCGTGGGTTCACAACACATTGTGATTCGAACAACACATTGTTCTTATATGAACTCGTCCCTTAGAGTCTCTGATTAAATAAAACTCATTTTACTTAATCACTGGTCAAACCAAACCCAACGAATTATGAGAGGCGCCTAGCAACAACGCATCATAATTCCCTAGATACAAATGAAGTGCCTGCAAGAACCTTGTGATATAGCTTATATGTACAGTACGATCCCTTCGCGATCTATGTCCCGATTGAACAAGAGGTATTGGTTCATCGAGACCTCTTTCTAGTTCAATAACTGTGTGTACGTTCTAGGTTCAAGATAATCCGTTCGTGTGTGACTTAGAGAAACACATTTCTCTAAACACCCCACTATCAGCTCTGGCCAGAGACTCCGAGGATTTATCAACCATCAGAACACACAGGACATCCATGACTTATCATGCGTCCGAATCCCCTACTACCATGCACAGACTTCCCATTAGATTCCCGACTATGTGAACGTTGCCCCTTTTGATTGGCCTCTAAAGAGACACAGAGACAGGTCACAACATAGCCTGTCCTCTAGTGAAGTCACGGTGAGGTCTGGGTCTTAAGGATTAATGTTGTACGCTATACCATAGAAATCATCTACTCGATGAGTGGGAACCACTTAGAGATTTCTAGGTGAGGGAGTTCAGTGAACTCATCCTATGAGCACCTACTTATGTATGTCGATGTCCACACACCGTGAGCGATGAGATGCGGTCCACATACACTAAGTACTAGTCCTTAATGGGAAAGGCTCGTATCCTCATTATGGCGTAACCCTTTGACTAGGAACAAGTTCGACGAGTTACATTACGTGCTAGATTATCTCACGGTTCTGCTAATGATGTATGCATGTATGGTATGTATATAAATATAATGTATATATATATAGCATTCTGAATATATAAATATTATATATATGTATATATTGATATGTGTATATAATATATATAATTAAATATATGATTAATATATTAATATATATATATATAATTTTTATATATAAGTTTAATATATTAATAATATATATATATTATATTATTATTGTTATATATATATATATATATATAGAAACGTATCATGCTCGTTCGATTTTGAGAAAATCAAATTGTTTCTATTTATTAAAAGCAATTAAAAACATTGTTTGAATTAATTGATTATAAAATTGGGCCGTCGTCAATTGAATTCGATTCAATTTCTTTTATTTTAAAAAATTTTTTG
>BMAC01000039.1:2330588-2358625 GCA_014905375.1 Phtheirospermum japonicum
CGCTCAATTCATACAATTTTCTTCTCAACTCCATCGATTTTATTTACCATCTCAAGAGGCGAATACACATCCACCGCGTTGGAAGCAAAACAGGAGTGCGGTGGAGTTGATTTGAACATAAAGCATCAAAATGATAGTTTTATTTTTATTTTTTTGGTTGACTTGTTCTTAAATCCTCGAATGATATTAGTTTTTCATTTTCTATTATTAGCTTCTTTTGGGCATAGATCAGTCGCTTTCTACGAATCTGGTGTATGTGTTCTTATCTTTCCCCCTATTTTTGCAATCCGAAGATGTTTGTGATGTGATAATCCAATTTTAGATTTGTTATTTGTTTGGTAATTTTGAATGTGTTGTGGTGTATTCAAAGCTGTTTTAGAATTTGCTGTTGATTCTACATATTTGGGGAGGTAGTGGTAATTTTTGTCGCAATGTCGGTAAGTATGTGCATTGTAGTGTCAGTTAACTATATTTATCTATACTGTTTGCATTCCCGAATTTTGTGTTTTTATTTGTTATGCAGTATTCTTGTGTCATTACTGGTCATGGTAATTATATTACTGGTAGTAGTAATATGTACGATTTACTGAGTTTTTTTTTTATCTGTACAGTCCTTACAACTCATTATTGCTTGTCAACTTCATATGGAATGGGGTGTGATTTTTATACTCTGTTAATATCTTGTAAGACATACGTCAGTTTGTATGGAGAATTTTTACGAAGGTTCAATTTTCATCAAAATAATATCGTCAAACTTCGTTACCCGTAAACACGGGCTTTATTCATATATTAGGACATATTTAATTAGGTTTCAACTAGTGTTTGTATATTTATAATGACTTTTAACTTGATTTTCTATTATTTGGACGTTATTACATGTTTGGTATTCTTGTGTTATTTAATAGGATTTTGAAACTAATGGGCTTAAAAGAGCATAAGGGTGGAAATAATAAAGATTTAGACTAAAGCCAAGAAGAAAAGAATTCATTCGGCTAAATTGAGGAGCAAGCCACAAGTTCAACGAGTCAATGGGGCCCAAAGACCTAGTCGCGACCCCCTTCTCCGTCGCGACTTACGTCAATTCTTAACTTTGTTTTCATGACAACCAGTTGCGACCCCCTTCATTGACCTGACTAGGTTCGTTAGTGGGTTCTATATTTTCACGATGACTAATCGAGATCCTATTTGCAATCGCAACCGGGTCATGAACGACCATAAACATTATAAACATTACAAAATTTAAATTAAAGATTGGGATTCCATGGTTTACTATAAAGATGAGGTCTCAAACCAATCTAGAGGGGTCTTAACATCATCTTATCACCCATCCATCATAGAATATAATATTTTTGAATATTAGTTTCAAATTGTGAGGTAGAAAATTTTTTAGAGGGACTCAGAGAATAAACACCTAGAGTACGAAAATCAAAGGATCCCACACATTCTATACAGTTTATCTTTCTTTAATTTTTACTATGAAAGGTATGTATTTGATGAATTGCCTAACTTATTTCATGAACATTTTTAGTTAAATTTCTCACTATTTTAAGGTTTAGAAAAATAATAAATAATAATATTTTAATCTTTCTTTCAATTGAGTATGATCCTTTCACTTTTTCTTGTTTTGATTTCATTATTCCATAAGTGATTGAGAACTATTTATACTTATATAGTTGGGATGGATTGACAACCATTTGTAACTAATAGTATAATGAATTCATAATTCGAGAGATGAGGTTCATCAATAGGCTTTTAAACATGAAATATTATAATTAACAAGACTAATAGGTTTGCAATTAGTAGTGAAGTCGTAAATCTTCAAAACTTTTGAGTTCTAAGTATGATTCAAACATAGATGTTGTTTCATATTTAGAATCTATGGTTTAACCACTTCGAGAGAAGGGTTAAAATTATATTTATGATATTTTATAGTAAATTGAGTCACGAACAATACTTGTTTTATTGAAAAGGAAGAACATTGATAATTCATTGCGATCTCAAACCCCTTAATATTCCCTGCCACTTGATATTCTCTATTTTGCAATCTTGTTTTGTTTTTGACAAATTATTATTTATATCTATTTTTGTAAATCATTTATAATGACACAATCCAAATAAACTTTCATATTTATTTAGATAAGCTACATATTTGAATTATACTATTTTCACTTTGAGTCGATACATGGTCCTTGTGGAAATCGACCTTGTTTCATTTTGTTAGATAAGGTGACCAACAAGCCAACTTGTGGCTGTGGTCTAACCATTCTCTTGTAATACAATCGGTTTTTATTCGTAATAATATCTTTTATACTTATTGGCATTCCATATCTTTTATCCCATGCTAGTTGCATAGGTATGGTCCTGATGAAGTTACTTTATTACGGTGGATTGGTCACATCACTTATTAAATATATTATATATTATATATATAATATATATATATATATATATATATATATATATATATATAATGCATATACCATACACATGCATATATATATATATATAACAGCATGCATCACACACATATATATCATATATATATATTAACAATCAAACAGCATGCTTATATATATATATATATATATATATATATATATATATAAAATGACATATCACCTTACAATAGGAGCGCCGCAGCTGCTGGAGCTTCTGGAGACGAGGCGGCAGCGACAGGGCGGAGGCGACGCAGCGGGCGGCACGCTAGTGTGCTGGCGGCGACGGCACAAGCGGACTGTTCGGCGGAGAAAGAAAGGAACTCCGGCTTGACATCGGCCGTGCGGAGAGGCTGGTTTAGGTGCAGCGAAGGCGTGCGGCTCCGGCGTGGCAGAACCGTCGACCAATCCACCGTAATATAGTAACTTCATCAGGACCATACCTATGCAACTAGTATGGGATAAAAGATATGGAATGCCAATAAGTATAAAAGATATTATTACGAATAAAAACCGATTGTGTTACAAGAGAATGGTTAGACCACAGCCACAAGTTGGCTTGTTGGTCACCTTATTCTAACAAAATGAACAAGGTCGATTTCCACAAGGACCATGTATCGACTCAAAGTTGACAAATAGTATAATTCAAATAATGTAGCTTTATCTAAATAAATATGAAAGTTTATTTGGATTGTGTCATTATAAATGATTTACAAAAATAGATATAAAATAATAATTTGTCAAAAACAAAACAAGATTTGCAAAATAGAGAATATCAAGTGGCAGGGAATATTAAGGGGTTTGAGATCGCAATGAATTATCAATGTTCTTCCTTTTCAATAAAACAAGTATTGTTCGTGACTCAATTTACTATAAAATAATCATAAATATAATTTAACCCTTCTCTCGAAGTGGTTAAACCATAGATTCTAAATATGAAACAACATCTATGTTTGAATCATACTTAGAACTCCAAAAGGTTTTGAAGATTTACGACTTCACTACTAATTGCAAACCTATTAGTCTTGTTAATTATAATATTTCATGTTTAAAAGCCTATTGATGAACCTCATCTCTCGAATTATGATTCATTATACTATTAGTTACAAATGGTTGTCAATCCATCCCAACTATATAAGTATAAATAGTTCTCAATCACTTATGGAATAATGAAATCAAAACAAGAAAAAGTGAAAGGATCATACTCAATTGAAAGAAAGATTAAAATATTATTATTTATTATTTTTCTAAACCTTAAAATAGTGAGAAATTTAACTAAAAATGTTCATGAAATAAGTTAGGCAATTCATCAAATACATACCTTTCATAGTAAAAATTAAAGAAAGATAAACTGTATAGAATGTGTGGATCCTTTGATTTTCGTACTCTAGGTGTTTATTCTCTGAGTCCCTCTAAAAAATTTTCTACCTCACAATTTGAAACTAATATTCAAAAATATTATATTCTATGATGATGGGTGATAAGATGATGTTAAGACCCCTCTAGATTGGTTTGAGACCTCATCTTTATAGTTAACCATGGAATCCCAATCTTTAATTTAAATTTTGTAATGTTTATAATGTTTATGGTCGTTCATGACCCGGTTGCGATTGCAAATAGGATCTCGATTAGTCATCGTGAAAATAGAACCCACTAACGAACCTAGTCAGGTCAATGAAGGGGGTCGCAACTGGTTGTCATGAAAACAAAGTTAAGAATTGACGTAAGTCGCGACGGAGAAGGGGGTCGCGACTAGGTCTTTGGGCCCCATTGACTCGTTGAACTTGTGGGCTTGCTCCTCAATTTAGCCGAATGAATTCTTTTCTTCTTGGCTTTAGTCTAAATCTTTATTATTTCCACCCTTATGCTCTTTTAAGCCCAATTAGTTTCAAAATCCTATTAAATAACACAAGAATACCAAACATGTAATAACGTCCAAATAATAGAAAATCAAGTTAAAAGTCATTATAAATATACAAACACTAGTTGAAACCTAATTAAATATGTCCTAATATATGAATAAAGCCCGTGTTTACCGGTAACGAAGTTTGACGATATTATTTTGATGAAAATTGAACCTTCGTAAAAATTCTCCATACAAACTGACGTATGTCTTACAAGAATTAACAGAGTATAAAAATCCACACCCATTCCATATGAAGTTGACAAGCAATAATGAGTTGTAAGGACTGTACAGATAAAAAAAAAACTCAGTAAATCGTACATATTACTACTACCAGTAATATAATTACCATGACCAGTAATGACACAAGAATACTGCATAACAAATAAAAACACAAATTCGGGAATGCAAACAGTATAGATAAATTAGTACTGACACTACAATGCACATACTTACCGACATTGGACAAAAATTACCACTACCTCCCCAAATATGTAGAATCAACACAAATTCTAAAACAGCTTTGAATACACCACAACACATTCAAAATTACCAAACAAATAACAATCTAAAATTGGATTATCACATCACAAACATCTTCGGATTGCAAAAATAGGGGGAAAGATAAGAACACATACACCAGATTCGTAGAAAGCGACTGATCTATGCCAAAAGAGCTAATAATAGAAATGAAAACTAATATCATTCGAGGATTTAAGAACAAGTCAACCAAAAAAAATAAAAATAAAACTATCATTTGATGCTTATGTTCAAATCAACTCCACCGCACTCCTGTTTTGCTTCCAACGCGTGGATGTGTATTCGCCTCTTGAGATGGTAAATAAAATCGATGGAGTTGAGAAGAAAATTGTATGAATTGAGCAGAAAAATACGTATTAATTGAACTTTGGGTTGAGAATATGAGGAAGCTCATGGCGTGAGTTGAGCTGAGTGGGTGGCGAATTGTACTAATTTTGGGTTAATATGCTTGATGGTAAAAAAATAAAAAAATATTTCTAATGGGAAAAAAAAAAGATGAGTATTTTAGTGAGTACAAATGTCTTCTAATTTATATTTATGAGTCAGTTTCCCTTGAGATTTTAAGTAATGACATGCACTAATTTTCTGTTACCAATATAACTGACTTTGCCATTAAGCTTTAGAGCAACCTACTGAATATGACATGATAAAAACCTATTTTCTCTTGAACTATACAATCAAATGAACAACAATATTGTAATGTGCCAATAGAAACTAAATACTTTAGATATTTAATATTTTGTTGATGAATAATCTTTTTAGGCGCGTTCTGTTGAATATGAATATGTATATTTTGTACGATAAATATTCAAACACATTGATAATCAATAAAAAAAATATATACATTTTAGCATGAGAAGTTTAATGAAGTCTTCCCCTGATAGGTCAGCTGATCGGTCGTGTGATCAGTGAACGTTTTTCTTTTATTTTATTTGATTTATGGGTCTTTTACTAAAAATAAAAATAAAAATACAAAGTATACATATTATCATACATAACATCCATATTCATCACATATAACATTCATATTCATTATATATAAAAGGGATAATTTTTTTTGCCTCCTAAAATATCACAAAATTTAGACTTTACCTCCTGAACTTTTTTTTCTTTTAAGTTGCCTCCTGAAGTTTGCGTTTTTTTGAGTTTACCTCCTAAAGTACAATTCAGGCTAAAAAGTTACCGGACGCCGTTCACGTGACTTACACGCGAGGGTAGGAGCGTCTTTTCTCTTTTTCAGATTTTTCTTTGCCTCCTCAACTATTTCGTTTTTTTGACTTTGCCTCCTAAAGTATTTTTCTATCAAATTGCCTTCTCAAGTACGATTTTATTTTTAAATTGCCTCCTCAGGATAATTTTTTGGCCAAAAAATAAAAAAAAAAATCAAATACCGATGGAGTTTGCCTAATGAATGATACCCTAAGTAAACACTAATAATAATAATAATAATAATAATAATAATAATAATAATAATAATAATAATAATAATAATAATAATAATATATTATTATTATTATTATTATTATTATTATTATTATTAATATTTTTTAAATATAATAATATAATTTTTAATACACATAACATAATTATAATACACTTTTAAAAACTACTACTACTAATAATAATATATAATTATAATATAATAGTTTATGAATATAATTTATAATTTAACTAATATATTTGATAAATATATGATATATAATACGATCTTTTAACAATAACAGTTTTTGTAACTTTTTTCTCATTTCTTATTTTTGTTGAAATATAATATTACATGTAATGTATATATTTTAATTTAAAATATATATAATTTAATTATAATACACTTTTAAATAATAATAATCATAATATGATACAAGTAATATTATATGATAACATAATACACTTTCAAATATAATATAATATAATAATATTTGAAATATATTATAAGTATATTTTAAATTATATGTGTTGAAATAGTATTACGTGTATTATATTATTATATATTATAATTTTAAAGTGTATTATAATTATATTATATGTATATTATATTATATATATATATATATATATATATATTATATATATATATTATATTTGCAAGTAACATTATATATCAACAAATAAATAAGAAATAAGAAAAAGTTAAAAAATTGTTATTGTCATTACAAAAATAGTCATATTATATATATATATATATATATATATATTTATTTATATATTTATTTATTTATTAAATATATTAGTTAAAATTATAAATTATATTTCAAAAAATTATTATTATTATTACTACTACTACTAGTAATAGTAGTAGTTGTACTAGTAGTGCTAGTAGTAGTATTTAAAAGTGAATTATAATTATGTAATTATGTTATATGTATTAAAATTATATTATTTATATTTAAAAAATATTAGTAATATTTTATTATTATTATTATTATTAGTGTTTACCTAGGGGTATCATTCATTAGGCAAACTCCATCGGTATTTGATTTTTATTTTTATTTTTTGGCCCAAAAATTGTCCTGAGGAGGCAATTTAAAAATAAAATCGTACTTGAGAAGGCAATTTGATAGAAAAATACTTTAGGAGGCAAAGTCAAAAAAACGAAATAGTTGAGGAGGCAAAGAAAAATCTGAAAAAGAGAAAAGACGCTCCTACCCTCGCGTGTAAGTCACGTGAACGGCGTCCGGTAACTTTTTAGCCTGAATTGTAGTAAACTCAAAAAAACGCAAATTTCAGGAGGCAACTTAAAAGAAAAAAAAGTTCAGGAGGTAAAGTCTAAATTTTGTGATACTTTAGGAGGCAAAAAAAAAATTATCCCTATATAAAATACAGTTTTCAATTATCTCAGTATAAAACAAGCATATTAATCACACACAATATTTATATTTATCGCACAAAATATCAATATATCATCGTATATATTATATATATTCGTTACACAAAATAATAAAATGAACCCGAATTCATGGTATAATTTGCCAAAAAGATTTTAATACTTAACGTAACTTTTATGCATTTTTTTTCTCCCAAGGATTTAACTTTTATAGGTATGTAATAATACAAAAACAAGTGGACTGGGCCAAAACTTTGATCCACATTGTTGATCTTTCCTAAATAATTAGGAATCTAAATATTAAATACTAAAAATCTAACTTTGACTATTTTGCTAGGCGAGTCTATGTCATTGACATAGTAAAGATACTCCTAGAAGATAGCTGGACCAATCTGAGCACATGAATATTCAAATCATTCTTGTGACTCAACAAATCAAAATTATATTATTTAATTCTATATTCTTTAAACCCCCAAAGTAACCATGAACCCAAGACGAAACTTCATGCAAATATATAATTAGCTCTTCCAATCTTTCGTAACATGATGATTAACTTAAGATACGAAACACATATATCACATTTCTGAGTGCGGATTATCCATGCCCCAACACCAACAAAGGGAATCGACTCAAACTTCAACGTGAGTTGGAAATAACTCGAAGAGAGTAGTAATAAAATAATTATAAAATTTTTGAAAGAGACAAGTATTTAGTAAAAAGATATGAATATTGGAGACGTACTAATATTTAGTGAAATTTTGAAAACGATAAATATTTAGTAAAAAGATCTGAATATTGATCACGGTGTTGGAGACGTACTATTATTTAGTAAAGTATGCATTGAAATACAAAGAACACAGAACACAAAGATAAATTTTATTATAAGTTAAAGCTTATAGAATGTGTCTTTTAAACTATGATATTACTAGAAAAACTTGTTATACACATTAGAAATTAAAACAATATATGAAAATTCATTTGTGAGTAAATCGTTTCGAGCTAACTTCGGATTGTTCATAAAACCTTCAATAATTCACACGATGATCATTGAAGGACAGCTTCCAAAAAAGGATGATAGACTTTCTTGAATTCTCAAGTCTGACGCTCATATATTCCTGTCTTTTTGAAAATATGTAAAATGAAGTTTCAAATACACAATACATAACTTTATTTTTTTAGTAAAGCTCTAAAATATCAAAAGTAAATTAAGTCAGTACCTTGATATTTTAGAAATTAATAATTATAAATAATAATTTCTTACCCTAACTAAATAACTTAGTGAACAAGATAAATTTATTTAAAAAATAAAAATTCTTCATTAATAATTAAGTTTAGAAAGATAAATAATAAAATGAAAAGAAAACTTAATTTAAAACCGAGGAAATTGAGGGGGAATAAAATTCCCTTCAATTGCATTATGAATTTTGAGTATGGATTAAAGCGAGATGAAATTGTAATAATATAAGTTGATATATTGAAATAAAAATAGCAAATAATGATTCGATACAATTAATGATTGGAAATGTGCATGTGTGTCAGTGAATAATAGAATTGATGAGAAAATATTAATAATAATTGGTATTTTAGTTTGATTTTTCTTCTTTTCAAGATGAATGTACATATTTGATGGGAGTGAAAATAAGAAATAGATTCTGAAAAACTTTTATAAGCCATCGCATATTTAGGTTCATACTTTTATATTAATAATATAGTTCTTGAAATCCTGACAACACGAATATAGTATGCAAGTTTTGTTAAATTTGCAGTGAATGTGTGGGTAGTGTAACATGAAATTATATCCAATATATGTATTGTGTGTGTAGCTGGACTTTTTTTGCCTAGTATGAAAAATCTGTCATGCAATATGGAATTATTTTTAGTTCATCATTGCTATCATAAAATTGTATTCTAATTTCATTAATTGTCCTTTTTTGTAGGTTTTTCCATGGATCAACAAGATGGTACAATACATGTTCATTTTGAATTTATGCTAGTGTGAAATATTAACAATTATTTGTGTTTCGGTTATGCATCAATCATGGTGAGAATTAGTAATTCCCAAATGATTAACTTTGTACATAATAGTACATAGTTCCCTGCCTCATCAGAATAATTCACATCATATAACTAAACTTTGCTCAATTAGCATGGAATTATTGAATTCAATTACTAAGCAGTATGAAATTGCTGAATCTTTCTTTTCTTTTATGTGTGTATTCATTTCATAATTAATTTTTTTTCTAATCGTTTATGTTTACTCCTCGTATGCATCAAAATTGACTGATTAAAAAAAATTAATTTTCATTTACCGTGTGTTTAAGTAATTATTTGACACCAATTCCTTTTATTTAAATAATTATTTGTACCGAGAAAAAAAAATAATTTTCATTAATATTGTGTGTTTAAGTAATTATTTCACACCAATTTTTATTTAAATAATTATTTGCACAAATTTTTTAATTTATATCATGTAATCTGATTGGTGTTTCTATATAAATAGTGTCGTATTGATGATTTTTACATACCATTTTTAAATTTATATTATTTGATCAATGGTTCTAATCAATTTGACTACTTTTCCTAGATATTTATTATATATACTATTAAAGAATTCTATATTATTTGTTATTTTTATTGTATTTTATGAATTAATTCTTGTTTCATATTTGTTGGAACTTTATACTTTATTTGTTGATATTATATATTAATTTATATTTTAAAGAAAAATAATTATTTTTATATTAAAATAACTCAAACAATATATACAATAATTTTTTTAATATTATAATAACGTATTCAAATAGTTCACGTAATACACAACGATATTATGGTACACAATGTTGGGATAAACGCAAAGTGTTGAGCGATACGCGTTTTAAAACACTGAGTTTTACTCATACTATTTTTTTTATCTTATATCTTTATCCTTGTTAAAATACTTTTTTATCTTATATCTTTATCCTTGTTAAAATATTTTAAAAAATATTCTTATTTTTCTCTCGATTCTTAAATGTCAAAAAAAATTATGATATATAAAACTTTGATTTTGATTTGTAATTATAATTTTTGATCCATTCGATTTATGTGTATGATTGAACTGAGATGTGAAATGGGGTTTTATAAGCTATGTAAACATTCCCAATCAACCTGATTCATTGTATTTGATAAAAACAATTGATTAGAAATTTTTACAAATTTTTTCAAAAGATTCTAGGGACATTAGTGAAGATTCTTTAAAAAAATAATATTTAAAGTATATATTTCAACCGTACAAATCAAAACTATTCTAAATAAATACCATCACACCACCTAATTGAAAATAAATATAAATAAACCTATAATTTTCCATCCTATCTCTTATTCCCAACATAAAAACAAAATAACAAATATTTGACCAAATTTCCTATCGTCTATTCCCAACATAAAACAAAATTAACCCATAACTAAAAAGATTTATTTCCCTTCCTCTCTCCTATTTCCAACATAAAAACAAACACATATGTAAAAGATTTATTTGAATAAAATCCCTAATGCAATAAGATCTTAGGTTTAATATAATAAAATATTCATCCTAAATCACCCCTATATATTAATACAAAATTCTCCTAACCTATGTGTCTACTTCGTATACTTCGTTTGGCAAATAAAAGATTCTGGTGCTTCGTTTGCTTATGTGTCATCCGAGCCTAATATTTACCTAATTTAATATTTTCCTTTTTATTTTACCTTACCGAATTTATTTCTTTTATTATATTTTTCCTTATTCAATACTTTCTTTGATTCTCCTAATAAAAAAATATAAATAAATCATATATAATTAGTAGATAAGATCTAAATGAGTTATTTTAATTAAAAGACAAACTAAATATGAAATAATTTTAATTACAAAAAAAATATTATTATAAAAAAATAATTAAATAAGTGTTATTGATAATAGAATTTAAAATAATCTTATTTTTTTGAGTTTTAAATATTCTATATAGGTAAAATATGAGTTATTTACAATAATATAAGTATATAACTAAATATTAGTAATGTATTAAATTCAAACATAAAAAAAAATTAAATTATATACTAATAATTAATAAAAATTGATTAGATACCAATTCAATGTGATATGGGTGAGAGTATGACATCTTTTGAATATCTCAATGTATGTAACTAATAATTATTAATGAATTTATTCTAAACATTAATATATAAAATAATTTAATAATATCTAATAAAATAGATATTAGACACGGGTTTATAATGTGACGACTTTTGAATTTTTGTAAGTATGTAACTAAGATTATTAATAATTTTAACTTAAACATCAAATACAAAATTATTTAATATTTATAATAATTAATAAATAGATTAGACATACAAGGCACGTGTTGAGAATACATTATTTTGATTTTTTATTTTTGTTTAAATTTAGTAATCATCACAAATATTTTTTATATTTATCTCTTGATAGACAAGTATATATTAATGCAAAATCTCATAATATATGTGCCTATTTCGTATGCTTCGCTTGTATAATAAAAAAATTTGGTGCTTCGGTTGCTTATGTGTCATCCGAGCCTAATATATATCGAATTTAATATTTTCATTTTATTGTATCTTGCATAATTTAATATTTTACTTTTATTATATTTAGCCTAACTTAATAGTTTTCTTTTATTATATTTTGTCTAATTCAATAATTTTCTTTTATACGTCTAATATAAAAATATAAATAATTCATATATAATTAGTAGAAAATAACCTAAATTAATTATTTTAATTAAAAGACAAAGTACATATGAAATAATTTCAATTATAAAAAAACTTATTTATGAAAATAATTAAATAAACTGTATTTATAATAAAAACTGCAATAATTTATTTTTGAAATTTTAAATATTCTGTATAGGTAAATTGTGATATATCTGCAATAACTGGAGTATTTAACTAAGTATTAGTAATGAACTCAATCTAAATATAAAAAAATGAAATTACATAATAGTAATTAATTATTATTTATTCGACAATGACACAATGCGGGAAGGTTTGAGAGTATGACATCTTTTGAATTTTTTAAAGTATGTAACTATAAATATTAAAAAAAATATCTAAATATAATAATATAAAATGAGTTAATAATAACTAATTAATTAATATTGATTAGAGACGAGTTGAAAATGTGACATCCTTTGAATATTTATAAGTATGTAAATATAATTATTAACGAATTTAATCTAAATATTAAAATATAATATTAATTAATAATTATAATAATTAATAAATTGAACAGGGAACAGGTTAAGAATACATCCTTTCAGTTTTTTATTTTAAATTTAAAAAATTATAATTTCCATAATTATTTTTATATTTAGTTTTCTATTAATCCCGTGTAATACACGGGTGTTAAACTAGTAAATATTTTAATCTCAAATCATCTATATTCCAATAAAAAAATAAAACTAAAACGGATCTAAAAGATCTATTTGAATAAAACACTTCGACGAACAAGTAAATAATTGATAAAACAATTGAGGTTGAATATAATAAAATGTTCATCCTAAATAAATAATTAATTGATAAAATAATTAAGGAGGTTGAATATAATAAAATAATCATCCTAAATAAACATCATTATGGATAAAAATATATGTTTTCCTATTGAAACTTGGGACGACTATAATTCATACATTGGATGAACATTAGTTTATTTGGAGTCTTGAACTCAAAATATGTTTAATCCGTCTCTTGCTATAATTTTCTTGATGCATTTTTATATTGAGAATATCTGGTAATAAATATTCTTATTGGCAAACACTTGTGTTAGGCTAGATTAACGGGTCATGGACCCGTTAGGCCATCTGACCCAATATAGTAATGTATTAGTTTTTGTACTGTGATGTATGGAATTTTGTACTGTAAAATATTAATTTTTCATAAATCTCTGACTCGTGCTATGATATATTGGTTTTTGTACTGTAATGCTTTTGTACTAGATGTATTGATTTTTTATTATAATGTATTGGTTTTTGCACTATAATGTATTCATATGAAACTTTGGCCTAACGGATGATCCGTTAGTCCGGCCTAACAAGAGTGTTGCCCATTCTTATTTCTTATGACGACTGTATTTAACTGTTATTGTTTTCTTGAATTAATTTATTTTGTCCCGTCTATGCATTTTTCAAAACTATATAGTGAAACTTAATGGTATAAATTATATTTTTGTTCAAAACTATATAGTGAAACTTAATGGTATAAATTATATTTTTGCTAAAAATAAAATGAAATCGACGATTGAAAATTAATGATAGTGAAAGGGTTGAGATCATATTGTGATTTATACTTGAAAAATCAAAACTTTACACCATATATATATATATTTATATATTAAATATTATAATACTAAATACCCGTGTGTTACACACGGGTATTGTGCTAGTATTAAATAATTCACATTAAGTCGTATAGCTAATTCTGCTCAAGCAACCTTCGCAGGTTCAAATCTCGTCTCCGCAACATAATCCAAATATGCATAATCCGACAATCCGACTGAAGTGCAATAATTCACATTAGGTAACATAGTTTCATTATGGGACAATCCTGTTTAAGTAGAATGGATTATTGAATCCCAAGAAGTATAGAATTAGTGAATAATTGTTACTTGTACACAAGTATGGATTTCTTAAATAATCACTTATGTTCCAAGTAGTATGGAATTATCAACTTCTATTCCAAGAAGTATGCAATAATTTTATCGAGTATGTAAATAACACTTTTCATAATAAAATGATAATACACCCATCTAAAAACACACAAAATTCATATCACAAAATGGTTGCCATAATAAATTCACAATATCTAGTAAATGAAGAAAACAAGACTTGAGGATCTTAATCGTACTACATTTGCAAAAAACATACGCACTATCAGGTTTAAACAAAATATATACAAATCAAGAGAATCTAATATCAGTGCACTTTTTTCATGGCAGTTACTTCAGTAATTTTTGCCTTGAGTCTCTTCAGGATGTCTTTGTCAACCATCGGGGGATGCGTTTCTTATGCAATACATGCTTCATGGAAAAACATTGCACGGTTGTTTCTGGAAAATTTTGTCCAAAAAAACTCAGTAAGTTAATAGAGGATAGTCCATATGGATGAAGAAAGTAGTATGTAACTATTATTTGCCACATACACATTATAATCCACGATACATACATCTTATAACAGTATGAATCAATCACAGTAGTTTGAAATTAAAAATAAAATTAACCTATAGAATTTGGTAAGTTGGATTATGCTTTCATCTAAGTATGGACAAGCAGAAGGTAATATGCATAGTAAAAAATACGGATACGAGTATTATTTGGCCTTAGTAATAATTTGTAATTCGGGTTTTATTTGCAAATGAAACAGACCAAAAATGAAAATATCACTGTATCGACAAAATCTGAATAATTATTCGTGAATAAATCGAGTTTAAAACATTGAACCTTGATAATTCGTAATCTTAATAATATATTCTTATTATAACGATCTCAAGCTTAACTAAAATTCTAATTGGTTATTTTAGATATATAAGATTGATTTACGTTATTTATTATTAATACTTATTATTAATTTATTTGAATAATCAATTATTTCAAGTAACTATTATACAAAGTGTAAACCTATCGGTGCAGTTTAAAATATATTATTATTTTGTTTGGTTAGTCAAAAGTTATTACTGTGCATTTGTAATTCTTATTCTTTTAAGATTACACAATAACTCGTACTCCCTCTATTTCATTATGTAGGACGTTTAAGAATTTTAAATTTTAGGCAAACACTTGTGTTAATAGGTCAGATTCACGGACCATGACCCGTTAGGCCATCTGACCCGCTACTATAATGTATTAGTTTTTGTAATGTGATATATTGGTTTTTGTACTGTAAAGTACGGTAAATTATTAGTTTTTCATAAATCTCTAACCCATGCTATGATGTATTAATTTTTGTACTGTATGTTTTGTACTATGATGTATTAGTTTTTTATTATAATTTATTGGTTTTTGCACTATAATGTATTGATATGAAATTTTGGCCTAACGGGTAATCTGTTAGTCCAGCCTAATAAGAGTGTTGCCTAAATTTTATCCTAATTAAATGATGTTTTAGCAATAATATTGCTTTAACTCCATTAAATATCCTTATCATGTAAAACTCTACTTCTCTCCTCTTTATATCTCTTTTTAAATTAACGGTTGCATTTCTCTGCACATATACCGCCATTTTTATTGGATAACTCAATTCTTTCCCTTTTTTTCTACAAATTATGGCAGCACATGTATATTTATATGGTACCAAAAAGTAATCCACAGCCCAAACACCATGAGAATCGAAGAAAATCTTTTATTTGTAGATGAGAAAGCGGAGAGGAAAAACTAAAAAATCCTCAACCAATCTGAAAATCTGAAGGAAGAAGATGAGAAGTTGTATACCATAAAGCCATATCCTCAACCAATCTGAAAATTTGAAGGAATAAGATGAGAAGTTGTATACATGAAGCCATATCTTGATCATCTGAATTTGAATTGAACAAACTTTATTACGAGGGAGAGTCAGATGATGACAAAAAGATTCGACAAGTAATTTTGACGATGCTGAAGGTTTCTCTTCCAAATTACTTCTAAAAATCGGTGTCTTTGATTTTATTTGTATTTTTTTAGGATGCTTTCAATTGTAGACAAAAATTTTCTTTGCCTTTATTTGCATTGCAAGAAGGTTGGTGAAGTGATAATGGCCTTTTCATCCCATTTATTATTGCTTTTTTTATGGACGTTAGATAATGGCCTTTTCATCCCATTTATTATTGTTTTTTTTAATGGACGTTACTTGGTTTTTTACACACCAGTTTCATTTAGCTCAAAAACTGAAAATTGAAAATTTAAAGAGGAATATGAAGGGGCATATATATTTTTCCTCTTAGAAATGAAAGAATGAAGAAGCTGGAAAGATTACGAGGGGAGGGGAGAGAAATTCATGAGCAGTTCAAGAGGAGGAGTCATCATTAATATGGGTTAATTAGTCATTTTAGTATATTTCTTAATAAGTGTGTTTAGTTCTTAAACGTCCTACATAATGAAACCGATGGAGTATGAATTAGTTGTCTATTCATTACATACATACATACACACACATATATATATACATACATACATACATATATATATATATATATATATATATATATATATATATATATATGGGTGAGTTCAAATGGGAAACATGTCATTATATGCGAACCTGCGAACTAATGCTTTTATTATATACGAGCAGTGCTTTGTTGATATTTTAGTTATATACACCAGTAGTGCTTTTATTATACAATCATAATACTTTTAATCAAATAAGAAAATACACAAAAAATCTGACCCATCCATATAATTTGATCTAAAAGCCCATAATTGACCCTAGGTTCACATATAAGGACATGGTTCTCATTTGAACCTAATCATATATATATATATATATATATATATATATATATATATATATATATATATATATATATATATATATAATATATAGTATATATATATATATATTATTGGATCCTTAATCCAACATTGGGCTTATATGTAAAATAATTATATATTGTGGACTGTCAAATAAGGAAGCCTAATTAAAGTGATCAAATAAAGTTTAAGGTATTGGGCTTTAATGTATTTAATAGGATGTGGGCCTTTAATGTGTAGATACTCAATGGGCTATCTATTTTAATGATGGGCTAAAATAGGTAAACCCTAGATGACTCAAGTATATAAGGGTTATGGTCCCTAGGTCATACGTTATCATTATCAACTATTCTATTATGCATCCCATCGTCAGAAGAGAGCATATAGAGAAAGCTAAAGAATTCTCTAAAAGGATTGGATATGTATTACCTTAGAAGGTCAAACCTCAAATTCAATCGCATATGGACTCAAGTACGCTTTCGTAAACTAACTTATGATTCTTAATAATTCAATACGATGGTTTCCCGATTATAGAGATGGACTTTCGCTAAGATTTTATTATCTATAAAGTAGTATCAGAGCCGATCATATTAAGTTATTGAGTTTGATCGAATTGATTTCTTATTTGCTTGTGGATTCAGTGGATTAAGGGCCCCTAATTAAGATGGTTGAAATTAAAATGAAAAATCAATTCTGCAAATAATATATATATATATATATATATATATATATATGTGTGTGTGTGTGTGTGGTGTGTGTGTGTGTGTGTGTGTGTGTGTGTTTATAAAGTTTTGTTTTCTAAAATTATGGATTCAGACTTTTTTTGGATTATGGATTCATCTACGGTGGTGAATGATTTTTCTATGAATTTGAATATTTTTTTTGCCTTTGGGTGAAGTTTTGAGAATTTGATATATTTTTGGGCTTTCTAAATTTAGAAATTTATGAAATCACAGACCTACCCTAAGTTTTTGGAAAACTGTAAGGCTACCCACAAACTTTCTAGAATTACGTTCTGACCCCAAGAAACTTTCCAAAAACTGTTTTACGCCCAACTGACATTTCTGTAATTATTACAAAATTTCAAAAATTGCAGAAAGGACCCTAAAACTTTCAGAATTATTAAGCTTTCTTGAGTTTTAAACTTTAGGCCCATTTGCATGTTACTAAATTTTGGGATTTAAGATTTAACTTTGAGGTTCAATTAAAGCCTCAGTTAATTCCCCCGTACGATCCTCGAGAAAATCGAGGGCAAACTGAGGGGCGCCTACCCTCGAAAAAATCGAGGGGAGTTTGCCCTTGGCAAAACCAAGGGCAGTTTACCCTCGGAACAACCGAGGGCTAGGAACCCTCGGTAAAACCGAGGGTAGAGTGCCCTCGAAAAAATCGAGGGCCATAACAACCCTCGGAATAACCGAGGGGCATACTCCCTCAGTTTTTAGATTTTCCAAGGGATTTCCGAGGGTATTCCCCCTTGGATTTTCATTTTTGTTAAATATTTTTTAAATATTAATTTTAATTCATGTTTATTTATTAAACTTCCCAATAAATTGAAGAAAAATCAATAATGAATAGACAAATAAATAAACCAATTATTATAAAAATATTTGGAAATTTACGATTATTACATGCGTTCGACAAAAGTGTTTAGTAACAAAGTTTTTATAAAACGTATCAAACTGTCCTATGACGAGGGGTACTTCGGCGGGGGTTACTGCGAGAAATGAGCATACATCTCGGCCATCTATGCGTTCACCTGCGCTTGAAATGCCTCCTACTGCCGGCGCTACTCCTCTTGTTGTCGCTCAGACTCAGTGTATTGCTGCTCGATCGCCAGGAGCCCGCCCTCTGTGCCTGGAGATGCGCCTCCTGATCTAGTCTCGTGTCCTCTATTCCTCCCTCTGCGTCTGGAGCTGCGCCTCGAGCTGCCTCACGTAGGCTATATGCTGCTCGGAGGAGGAGGAAGAAGAGCTGCCTGTGAAAAAACCCTTCGCATCAGCAATCACCTTCCCATACGAGCCGATAACGTAGTGTCGTCCCTTGCTCGACCCGACGAGGTTGAAGAAAACCCGGTCAGGGTCAACCTCGCTACCCGCATCCTGGGAAGATGCACGTGCCTCCTCCAGGTGTCGCTCGTACTCTGCCTGAAATACAACTCGTTAGTAAATTCTATATTAAAACCAAAGAACAAATTAAAAATAAGGAAGAGACTCACATTAATATTACTGGGTCTCTCATCAATTCACGTGTCGTCGTCCTTCTTGTGTGTACGTACAAAAACCTGGTACGCCTTGGTTGGCTCACCCGTCTCCCGCTTCTGTATCCAAATAGAATTTTCAAATAATTAATATTAAAAATAAACAAATAAATAATATATTATTATATTCTAAAATTACTTACGATATCCAGAGCATAATCGATATTAGATCTAGCCCTCTTCTGTGCTTCGACATCCTAGTACCCGGCCCAGTAGGCTCGCTCCTCCTGTTCCGGCTGCACTGCTCGGATTTCTTCTTGTTCTCGGGCTTATTTCACCCAAACTTCCAAGCCCTAGTTGAAACATGATATATAAGACACAATATAAATTATCTGTTATAAATAAGAAATTCTAATTTAATAAAAAATTATATAACAAAATCGTTTACCTCCAGACCTCCTGGGTAACGCATGTCTTCAGATGACCACCATGAGAAGCATGATACTGATTATACTCGTTCAGCTGCTTCCCGTACTTGTCCGACATCATCGAGAAAAATACTTTTTGTATCTGACGAGCACTATACTCCTCTGGGTCCCAATAACAAATCTCCTACAAAATAAAATAATAATTACAATTCAATTGATACATATGATTGTGTAGTTACAGTAAAGATTAAAAAATTTGGACATAAAATAATAATTACCTGAAACATCTCCCACTAGAAATCCTTAGTCTCCTAAGGGACATTCTTATAGAACCACCCGACGGGATGGAGTTCCTTCTCCATAATCTGTCGGAGTATAGTGGTCACCTTGGCCTGTCTGCTGTGTGGCCTGTATTCAATTGTATTTTTTTATTACGAATATAATTTGATCATAACGATAATTACAATTTTAAAATCATTAATTTACTTACTTCTTCCCTACAATATAAACCAGAACTTCCCCCCTTTGTGGTGGGACCAACTGCCATCGTGATGTACCCACATCGGACGGTGTATGTGACGTTGGTGTCGGTGTCTGCGGCGGCGCTGAATGATCAGTACCGATACCCATGTAGTCATCATCAAAATCAGCTAAACGATTAGCCGACCCCATATCTGATCGACCCATGCTACTTGAACCTCGACATCTGATAAAATTATTAGACAATAATATGAGAATTTTTACAAAATACCAGTATATATTATATACAAAACGTCTTAATAAATCCAAACATGAAAAAATTATTAGTTTTAAAAAAAAGTGTGTTTTACAATATGAATAAATTACATATATTTCAACCAAACTAATCACTTTCACTATTAAAGTTATCACCAAACTCATCTTCGTCCGTGTCTTGATCTGTATCTTGATCCGTGAGTAACTCTTCTTCTGTATCATCATTTTTCTCATTACCAAGTTCATCCATGTAATTATCATTGGGGTTGTGCAACTAGAAATCGACATCGTCGAGTTGAATCGAACTGCGTGTATCTACAGCTTCCTCTTGAAATGATTCTTCCGGTAGAGGCTCGATAAACTCAACATTTGATCTCGCCTTAATTTTACACCCCACCAGTTCAATTTGTCTCGTCTCAAACTTGGTAACGCACAATAGTATACTTGTACAGCTTGGGAAGCAAGTACAAAAGGTTCATATCGATTGAACCTACGCTTATGACTGATATTGACAAACTTATAATGTGGATGAACTTTTGTGCCTGTAGGAGTTGGATCAAACCATTCGCACTTGAACAATAGCGTGTTTTTCTCCGTTCGGATGGTGTATTCAAGCTGCACAATTTCTATGAGACGATCATAATAATCATATCTGGTTGCCCAATAACTTGACCCTTTAATGCATACTCTAATGCTCGATGTTGTTTTGTTAGATCCGTGCTCCAATGAGTGAAATCTATAACTATTTATCTTACATCCAGTATACGTTTTCACACATCTTGATGGACCCACATCTAGGCTCCTAATGTTCACGTCGATCACATTGTTCGAATGACCTCCAGCCTATGACATTGATAAATTATTTTTAATTTAGGAAATATATTAGATAAATAGATACAATAATTATATGATATGCATCTCGGTATCGAACGTCTTACGTAATGTTTGAACCAATTGGCAAATTCATTTTCCAATTTTTTGTTGAGCCTATCATCGGTAATGTTTGGTTGAAAATGTTTAATGCTCTTCGTGTACATACTACATCATTCGTTACACAATTGGGGAAAAAATTATTAGTACATATATATATATATATATATATATATATATATATATATATACACACACACACACACACACACACACATTTATAGTATAAATTGGAAAGAGTATTCATACCTAACATATTCTTGGACCTCTTCACAACTTAGCAACACGTATATCCTTGTGGCGTCTTATTCTATTTCGCTTAGAACTCTTTTTCCCTTTGTACCAAACATCTCTCCATATTTCTTAAACACCGAGGAAATCTCATCAGCGTCATCCACACAATTCTGGCCGTCGTCATTTCTAGGCAAATTTGTTCTTTTAGCTGAAACGTGATCTTTAAACTAGTACAAACTAAAAGTGGATGCCTCATCCACCAGATATGCGTTTGCTATCGACCCTTCAACACTCGCCTTATTTTTCACGCTGTTGTTTAGTTTTCAAAGATACCTCTCGAGCAGGTACATCCATCTATACTGCACTGGGCCAGCAATTCTCGCTTCATAAACAAGATGAACGAGCAGATGCTCCATCGAGGAAAAAAAACTTGGAGGAAAGATCAGTTCCAGTTGACACAATATTAACAGAATGTCACGTTCAAGTCGACTCATATCTTTAGTGCGAATGACTGTTGACGTGAGATCCTTGAAAAAAAGGCTCAATTCGGTTAGAGCCTTCAACACATTCGGAGGAAGCAGTTCACGAAAGGCTATTGGTATCAACCTCTGCATGAATACATGACAATCATGACTCTTCATCCCGATCAGATGAGATTCCTTCTTTTCGACGCAACGTCCCAAATTTGATGCGTACCCATCTGGAAATCGAAGAGATTTCACCCAATTGCAAACTGCAACTTTCGACGGCTTATCAAGTGAGTAACAGGCTTTAGAACACTTTCCTGGCCCATCTGGCGCCAACTCTGGGCGATTACAATACACATTTAATTGTAATTCTTCATTGTATTTTTTGAGGACAAGCAATTGTTCTAAGTGTGGGGTAGTTGATTTGCACATTTTTGTACATTTTTTTACAATACTTTTGTTTCTCAATTGTGCGTGATTTGCTTGAATTTGTGTGGTTTTGGAGTCCACTTGACATATTTTGCATCATTTTAGGTTTTTTAGTGTTTTCTTGTTTTAGTAGTTTTTCTTATATTCTCTTAGGTATTTTTTATTAGTTTTTATTTTGAAGGTCAACTTTGGTCAAAGTGGGCCCGGGACGAGGTCGGAAGATGATTCAAACTCTAGGAGTTCATTTCCAAGCCTCTACATATGTTTGGTGCGAGGATCAACCGGAAATGACGAGAAATGTGGCCATATTCATTGTCGACTCACGCATTCGCTCGGTGGATATATCAGTTGTCGTAATACAAGTATAAATCCAAAACCACTAGTGCCATTTTTGCCTCTACCTTATATCATTGGAAAGACGAAATAAATCTCTAAATATCTTATGCTTACAACGATCCCAAATTCTAAGGCTAAGAATGGTAAACAACTGCTTTAAGTGGAGACAGTGCGCCATGGCCTCGCTTGTGGCAGGTTTTGGGGCGGAGCCAATACCTCTCAGAATAAAAATTTAATCGACATAAATCAAACGCCAAATGAAATCCAATAGAAAGGGCTAAATCTCATATGAAGACACCGATGGCTGATTCGGTGTATTTTTCTGCCTATCGACCACTGAAATCGATCGACTGACTAACTGAGGGTTCCGAAATGCTGCAACCAAGCAGTCGATCTACCGCGATGCTAGCCGATCGACTGCAACGCTGAGGTTGTGTGATATTGATGAAAAAAGACCATTTTGCCCTTGATCAACCCATATATGCTTCCCACCCATTATCCACAAAAAAATCCTCATTTTGGCCAGTTGGGGACCTTGATAAAGTCCTCATCTCTTCAAAACCCATTTTTCATTTTCTTAGATTTAGGTTTTTAGTTTAGTTTCAATCATCAATGTAATAGTAGTGTAATTTGGTGTGGATATTCTTCAAGACTTGACACCTCTTGGAGATTTGGTTATTGCATATTTTGGTTTGGTAATGATAATTCATTCCTCTTGATTTCTTGCTTTGTAGTTGTTAATTGTTGTTGTTTTCTTTAATTATTGTTGTAGATTAATGATTTCTAAAATGTCTAAAGACTTTCTTATGTTGTTGAGTTTGTTCATCATTTCATGTTCTTCATGTTCATCATTTACTATTTTTGGCAAAACCTATTCAAGCTCTTATGAGTTCTTCAAGCTTTTTTCCAAATTAGGATTTTTCTTAATTCTCATTAGAAATCATGTCTAGATTCATAGTTTGTTGTTGTCTTATGCTTGTAACTTTAAAATGATGTTATTGTGTTCAAACTTCACAAATCTTCAAGTTTTAATTATTTTAATTTTCAATTGATGCAACTAGTTTAGAAATTATGGGTTTAGGGTCTAGGTTCATTTAGAGCCATTAATTGGAGTTTGTTGAGACTCGGGATTGACAACCCCAAGAATTAGGATTGACGACCCCAATACTTGATCGACATTTAGGATTGACAACTTCGAATCATGGATTAAGTGCTCGGCAAAAACTGATTAATCGTGGAGACGAACCAAACACCCTAAACCCCCATTTTTCATTATTTTCATTTAAATCACTTTTAATTCTTGTCTTAGTTGATTAGCTTTAAAAAACCCAAACCAAAGTGTATTACGCTTTATTTAGAATAGTTAGTTTAATCTTATCTCACTTCACAAAAATCAAACGCGGAATAACTTCCGTTTAGTCTTCCTCGAGAGACACGACTCAGGATTCAACTTATCACTCTACAATCGACTCCGTATTATTGCGGAGAAGATTTCTAAAACTAAATTGCTAAGAAATCTTCGATCACCTAGACACACATGATGGATAGATTCTGGTGCAACAACTCACATCTGTGTGTCTATGTAGGGTTGCCTCCATTGTCGAAAGCCAAGTGATGGTGAAAGATATATCTATGTGGGCGATGGCAAGACAGTTGAAGTTGAAGCAATAGGAAGATTTAGATTATTGTTAGAGACTAGATATTATTTGGATCTTGATGAGACACTTGTTGTTCCATCATATCGACGAAATTTGATTCCTATTTCTGTTTTGGACAAATTTGGTTATTCTTGTTCTTTTGGAAGTGGAAAATGTAGTATGTTTCATGATTCAAAATTAGTTGGTTTTGTCTCTTTATCAAGTTACGATAATCTTTATTCACTAGACATTATTGCTTCATTTAATGAATCTCTGCATTTACACACATGATGTGTGAAAATGAAATTAACAATTGAGAATTCAGCTACGTTATGGCACAAGAGATTGGGTCATATCTCCAAACGGAGAATGGAAAGACTTGTGTCTAACGAAATTCTTGATTCTTTAGATTTTACAAATTATGAGATTTGCGTTAATTGTATTAAGGGAAAACAAACCAATAAAAGGAGATTTGTAACCAATAGGACTTCAGACGTCTTAGAACTTATACATACGGATATTTGTGGCCCGTTTCCTACAGTTGCATGGAATGGTCAACAATATTTTATAACGTTCATAGACGATTTTTCTAGATATAGCTAAATATCTCATTCATGAAAAGTCACAGCCATTGGACGTGTTCAAATCCTTTAAGGCTGAAGTTTAGAATCAACTCAATAAAAGAATTAAAAGCGTTAGATCTGATCATGGTGGTGAGTACTACGGTATATATGACAGATCAGGTGAACAACGTCCAGGACCATTTTCTAAATTTCTAGATGAATGTGGTATCATCCCACAGTACACCATGCCGGGTTCACCGACTATGAATGGTGTTGCTGAAAGACAAAATAGAACGCTTAAGGATATGGTAAGGAGTATGATTAGTCATTCTACCTTACAACAACCACTCTTGGGAGAAGCACTTAAGACTGCAGCATATATATCCTTAACAAAGTTCTAACTAAAGAAACTAATAAAACCCCTTATGAACTTTGGACGGGTAGAAAGCTCAATCTAAAGCATTTGCATGTTTGGGGATGTCCAGCTGAGGCTAGGCCTTATATGACTAATGAAAAGAAACTGGACACAAGGACGGCCAGTTCTTATTTTGTTGGATATTCTGAAAGATTCATAGGGTACAAGTTTTATGATCCCACAACTAAAACTATTTCTGAGATGGGAAATGTCCGGTTCTTTGAGGATGTTTAGTTTGCGGGGGGAGATAGATTTAATGATTTTGTCTTTGAAGAGGAATGTGTGAATATTCCCACGGGTGTTGTTGGCATTGATCAGGGTTTCATTCCTGACTCTTTTCAAGACACAAATCAAGACAATATCGTAGAACCTCTCATTCCACAAATTATTCCAAATCAACAAACTCTACAACCTCAAGAACCTATGTCATTAGGGAGATCCACTAGGGAAAGAAGAAGTGCAATCTCAGATGATCACATTGAATTTCTCCAAGAAAATGAGACTGACATTGGAGTGATGGAAGATGCTCCTATCAACTTCCATCGAACCATTGAAAGCTCAAATTCTCAAAAGTGGATAGATGCCATGAATGAGAAGATTGAATCCATGAGTAACAATGACGTGTGGGAACTCGTCCCATTGCCGCGGGTGCTATTTTATGAGTTTTAGTGGTGATGAATAAATCAACGGGTTCATGGCTTGGTATTATCGAAGATCGATTCGATTGAAGAATCTATGTGTTTCAAGCTTTGAAAAGTAAAAGGAAAATGAAAATAAAGCAATTAACCTAAATAAACTATCCCAAAAATTGAAATTGCATGTTGGTCGGATGCCTCAGTCGTATGCCTCAATATAGAAATGCAAGCAATAATGAAAATAAGCAAGAAAATGCAATGTTTCACCAAGTACAAGCATGCAAGCACAAGGTACAACTATGCATAAAATCCTAAATAATGCAAATAAGCAAAAATTGAAAGCATAAATAGAAAGAGCAATGAAAACTGACGTCAAAGTTTAAATATTTACGGAAAATAACAAGCAACGAAGTGTAGATCTAAGATTCAACCTAAAACTATGCATAAAAATAAAAATCAAAATAAAGCATATGAAATACTTGAAATCAAGACGATCCAAGACCCGATCTATGATCTAGACGTGTCACTCATGTAGATTCCATAGCCAATTCTTAAAATCCAACATGAGTTCAAGGTGCTAAGACAAGCATGAAATGAAGAAAAATGCATGAAACATATGAAATTATGTGAAATCAAACGATCTAGACCTCAATCTATGATCTAGTTGTTTCACTCAACTAGATTCCATGGACGATTCACAAGATCGAGCAACAATTCTAATAGCTAAGGCAAAAAGCATAAAACAAATGAAGAACAAAGCATGAAATTTAAAGAAAGCTTACTAGAATTAAAAGGAGAATCCAAAAGCTTGATTGAAATTGCAAGGAATTAAAAATACAAGGGAGTACTTGAATCCTTCTTGAGCTTACAAACCCAAGGCAAAGCTTGAAATTAAATCTAGAGAGAGAAATTAATCCCAAACCCAATCTTGGGTTGGGAGGAGGTGTTTTTAAAAAATGAGAGTAAGGTTCTATTTATACAAGGTAATTAGGGGTAAATTGGTCAACTATCACTTATAAGCTTGGATTTCCCATATTTGACCAAATTTGACCCAAAATGGTCTAACTAGACCATTTGGGTCGATATGGCTTGGTTAGCTCGGGTGTTGGGCGAGATGGCTCGGAGCTGGGCGAGCTGGCTCTGAAGCTTATAATCGCTTCACCTTTCCCAATTTTCCAAACTCTCATTCGAAACCCTTTTGTACACTCACAAACTTTTCCGACTTTATTTCACAACACTTAGAAGCTTTTGAATTTGCTTCTTTTTTTTTTTTGCTTAATTTAGCCTTTTTGAATTAGGCTTTTCACTCGAACGCACGCTTTATCACTTTTCGTGATTTGTGTTGGACTTTTATTATTTTTTGTATTCTTTTTGTATAAGAAACTCAAAAACCAAAACCCACAATAGATTTACCTTACATTTCTCGCCAACTAGCAACATACCGTCTCACCTCACAATTTATGAAGATACAAGAGCTAAAGTCGAGCTCGGCTAACAAGAAACAGGGATAAAAGGCTCAAGGGGGCTCGTTTGGGATTTTTAAAGTAGCTTAAAATATATGGATATGGCTGGAACAAAGGTGATATATGTGCCTCGAGGTCATTTTCGAATTCAATCATGTACGAGCAAAATCAAACCTCCTCGATGCAATTTCTATAAAACGTGCAAGCAAGCCGATAAATCACACAAGGCTACGCACTAGCTTCCCACCGAATTTGGGAGCAAAATCAAAAAGAGCTTTTCGAGATTTGCAATCTTTTCACAAGAAAATGTTGATTATATATATATATATATATATATATATATATATATATATATATATATAAGCGGGTTTTGGACGAAGCACAA
>BMAC01000039.1:2359444-2408053 GCA_014905375.1 Phtheirospermum japonicum
CGGCGCTGGGTGAGAGTGGTCGGCCGCTGTCGGCAGGCGTGTGCGGGCATGGCCTGGCGGGCTCGGCAGGCGTGGCGCGCAGGCTTCGGCAGCGCTCGGGAGGTGTGCGCGGGACTCGTCAGGTGTGGCGCGCAGGCGATCGACTGGCACGACAGTCAATCGACAGCTCTCGGCGGAATGGGCGTTGGCGGAAACACACTGTCGAGCAGTCGTTCGACAGCTCTCTGCGCTCTCAGCTGCTGTGGCGCGTAGGCATCGGCAGGGCGTCGGCAGGCTCGCGCTGGTCTCGGCAGGCGCTGTAAATCCAACCCCTCACACAAGAGGCCATAAACATGTAAAAACCCGACAAGTAAACTATTCAAACTTCCAAGCACGTAGAGTTGTTCAACAATGTAATAACGACTCAAAAGACACAAAAATCGACTCAACTATATAAATGCGCAAATAGTAAGCGTCACTTCGCCAAGAATGCGTCACTTCGCCAAGGCTCGAGTTAAGAACAACAAAACATGCTTTGTAATACCCGGACCCTAACCACCTACCCACCCCACACTTAAACCATGCATTACCCGTATTTTAATGACAACCAAGTAAAAGGAGGGGGAATATAAACTTCCTTAACAGAGCGAGTTTGGGTCGAGCTCGGTGGGGTCCACTTAAGTATCAAGTAATACGAACAAAAACCGAGCATGGATTGTGTATCTTGGTTCCATAAATGCTACCAATCTTATCAATTCGCCCAAGGGTGAAGTCAGAAAACAACACACTAGAAAAGAAGATCACACAAAAATCAAAAACACAAGAAACTATGTACATAAACCCAAAACAAAATATTTTTTTTGTTTTTCAAATTTTCAAATATTTTTGGATTTTCATTTTAAGAAGAAAGAAAGTAAGAATAAAAGAAATAAATGAGAAGAACTTGGGTTGCCTCCCAAGAAGCTCTTGTTTTACGTCACTAGCTTGACGTACTCCCTTTTGGTCAAGGTGGAAAGATCACGGGAGGACCCACCAACACAATCTCCTCCTTGTCAGGAGGATCGACTATTTGGAACATCCTTAGCGCATTGCATAGCTCATATAAGATCCACCAAAAAGTAAACGTTCCAAGCGGGTAATCGACACTTATCTCGAGTAGGTCCTCGGGTGGGATTGTAGTTTTGAAGTGCCCCGATGACTCATTGAAAAAACAAAAGGAATATTGGTCGGCTAAATCTTCTAACCTTCGATCGATAAATGGGGGAGGGAAATGATCTCTCTCGGTAGCCACTTTCAACTTCTTAAAATCGATCAACGTCCTCCAATCCATTGTAGCCCTCGTGGCCATCAACCCTCCTTTTTCATCCTCAAGAACTAAAAAGCCGCTCGTCTTGGGCACCAAGTAAATGGGCTTCACCCACTCGCTCTCGGAAAGTACGAACATTAAGCCTTCCCACAACAACCTCCAAATCCTGGCTCTCACCATTTCTATACGGGGGATAACTCCCTCAACAACTCGGGGTTCCCATCCAATAGCACTCTTAAGAATTTCAGGCACTTCAACCGTCCTCCCTTCTTCCTCTTCACCTTGATTTGGATTTTCCAAGATGGTAATCGGTTTTCTCTCCTCTTCCTCCAAATAAGTATGTGTTAGTTCGAACAAATCACCGATCCCTTCAAGGTACTCTTCAAGCTCTTCAATCTTAGCATCACTAAACTCCACCTCCCCCTTCAAAAAGTCATCGTTGCCCTCAACGACCCATAAACACTCTTTGTCACACGAGTCTTGGGCACGTTGGAGTAGAACGGATTCATCATTAAGAACAAGGGGATCATCATCCACACAACCTCAACGACCCATAAACACTCTGTCACACGAGTCTTGGGCACGTTGGAGTCCAACGGATTCATCATTAAGAACAAGGGGCTCATCATCCACACAACCATCCTCAATATTGACGTCCGGGCCAACCTCCCCCTCATGGTTCATTTCCTTCATAGAAACTTGTTCGATCAACTCTTGGGCCACGTCCATGCGTAAGAAAACCCCTAAGGATAAGCTTGATGGATAGGGTATAGGGACATCGGGAATATTCTTTTCACGATTGGGGAGGGTAGAATTGGGAAGAGGAAGAATATTCGTAATAGGAACCACCTCCACCTTGGACGGCGGAACAACCGTATTATCAACCACCCCACCACTTCCAATGACCGTGACCACAAGAGGATGCAAAGGTTGGCTTGGAAATTTGTCTTCCTCATTCGCAAGCTTCAATATATTCACATCACTTTCCAATTGCTCAATTGTATTGCATAATGCATTCGTCGAAGCCTCAAGAGCGGTGAACCGAGCCTCAAATGACATCGACATAGATTGCAATTGTTGCATGATCATGGTAAGATTTGGATCGATGGGAGGAAAAGGAGCATGCACCATAATATCGAAGGCGGGAGGGGCGTTTTGGCTATTGGAGCTCAAACCTCCGAAGTACGCATACGGATCGGGATCATGAGTGCCATTGGTGGCACCAAATGGGGCATAATCGAAATTGGAAGTGAGAGAACCATCATAGAGGACGAGAATCAGAATTTGGCCACCCTCATACTCATTCGAACTCGCAAAGCCATACATAGACAAGCTCGTGCAATGATTGGAAGCATTATACCCACCATACGGCTCGGATGTTGGAATATGCATGTTCGGGAAGTGAGTCGGAGCACTAAATCTCCCATATGGATCAAACAAACCCGAGGAGACGCTAAACCCGATATGGTTTTCACCATGCGCTCCCATGCCGGGTTGCCCATAGTCGAAACCACCGTTGGCAACGTAGTTTGCACCATGCCCTCCCACGTTGCCAAGGCCATTATACAATATCTCATTCTCGATATGGTTTGCACCATACCTTTCCATGTCAGGAATGTTTCCACCAAAGCTATACGCACCTAACATACTTAACAAAAAAAATCAAATAACAAAGCAAGCTAAAAACACAATGAAACGACAATCAAATCGAAAGCCTTAACCAAGCCGAGTCGCAATGGCGCCATTTTGTTTTATGAGTTTTAGTGGTGATGAATAAATCAACAGGTTCATGGCTTGGTATTATCGAAGAACGATTCGATTGAGGAATCTATGTGTTTCAAGCTTTGAAAAGTAAAATGAAAATGAAAATGAAAATAAAGTAATTAACCTAAACAAACTATCCTAGAAATTGAAATTGCATGTTGGTCTGATGCCTCGGTTGTATGCCTCAATATAGAAATGCAGGCAATAATGAAAATAAGCAAGAAAATGCAATATTTCACCAAGTACAAGCATGCAAGCACAAGGTACAACTATGCATAAAATCCTAAATAATGCAAATAAGCAAAAATTGAAAGCATGAATAGAAAGAGCAATGAAAATTGAAGTCAAAGTTTAAATCTTTACGGAAAATAACAAGCAACGAAGTGTAGATCTAAGATTCAACCTAAAACTATGCATGAAAATAAAAATCAAAATAAAGCATATGAAATATTTGAAATCAAGACGATCCAAGACCCGATCTATGATCTAGACGTGTCACTCATCTAGATTTCATAGCCAATTCTTAAGATCTAACTTGAATTCAAGGTGTTAAGACAAAAAGCATGAAATGAAGAAAAATGCATGAAACATATGAAATTACGTGAAACTAAACGATCTAGGCCTCAATATATGATCTAGTTGTGTCACTCAACTAGATTCCATGGATGATTAAAAAGACCAAGCAACAATTATAATAGCTAAGGCAAAAAGAATAAAACAAATGAAGAACAAAGCATGAAATTTAAAGAAAGCTTACTAGAATTAAAAAGAGAATCCAAAAGCTTGATTGAAATTGCAAGGAATTAAAAATCCATGGGAGTACTGAATCGAACTTTTTCGCGTTAAAAATAATGAAAAGCTCGTCCGCAAGAGAACGGAGCTATTGTAGGCGATAAGCTGACTCGAGTCGAATCACAAGGAAGACTAATCGGGAACTATTCCGGTGTTCGATTTTATGTACGTAGAAACGAAAATAAAAACTAGACTAGACTAAATTAAACACGCGATCAAATTGAGTTTGAAGTGTTCTAACATCTACGAGCAATAAAATTAAATGCTTTAAAACGATTGATAAAAGCAAGAGTTCTAGTGTGTTCGGAATCGTCTCCGCGATCGGGGTTGTCAATCCCGATAGTTCTAAACGACCCAAAGCACACTAGAACAATAAATTTAGCTACCAAGCTTAAACATCATTATGATCAACTCCATAATATCAACACAAGCATGATCACCATCGAAATACAAAACTAAATTGACATAATCATTCATCTAATCTTACTAGAACTAACAACTAACTTATAAAGCAATAAACATAAATTAACAACTATGAAAAACTTACTAGAACTAACAACTAACATATAAAGCAATAAACATAAATTAACAACTATGAAAAATGGTAAAAGGAAACGACTAAATTAACGAAACTTAAAGTGCATAATAACATCAAAGCAAAGTTCATTGAAGCCAAATACACAAAGCAAATAAAAGGGTACAGAAAAACCTATAATCTATAGAAAGCATCAGCCATCGAACGATCCTCAGCGGCGATAAATGGCCTTGAACGTCGGACGGCGTAGAAATCGACGAAATTACGAATTATCTAACTCTAATCTTGCTTGAATCGGATGGTGGCATGAACCGAGGGCTCTCGACATTATCTGGACCTTTCCCCCTCGTCTCAGCACCCCAAAATGAAGAAAACCTCCGGATATATATAGAATTTCAAAAATAACCGCTCAAACTGCCGGAGCATCGACGGTGCGTCAATCGACGCGAGCCAGGCTGCACGCGTCGGCAGGCAGTGCGTTGACTGACGGGCTTAGGATCGACGCTTCAGAACATTTGCGTCGACGGTGCGTCGATGGTGCGTCAGTCGACGCGAGCCAGGCTGCATGCGTCGGCAGACAGTGTGTCGACTGACGGGCCTAGGATCGACGCTTCAGAACCTTTGCGTCGACGTTGCGTCGACGGTGTATCAGTCGACGCGGCGTAGCGTCGACAATGCGTCGATTGTGCATCAGTCGACGCACCTGCATTGCTTCGGCTCGTCGCTCATCCCGTTTTCCTCATTTTGAGCTGAGATATTAATATTAAACAAAATTAGATTATTTCATACAAAATAAAGTAAAAACACATTGAACACCATAAGAAACGAAAAACATAAAAAGGAAGAAAAACGATAAAAAGATAAACTTAAAACACATAAAAGCACACAACATACGATGCAAAAACACACGAAAATCACATACAAATATGTACAAATCAAGTACTTGAATCCTTCTTGAGATTACAAACCCAAGGAAAAGTTTGAAATTAAATATAGAGAGAGAAACTAATCCCAAACCCAAGCTTGGGTTGGGAGGAGGTGTTTTTACAAAATGAGAGTAAGGTTCTATTTATACAAGGTAATTAGGGGTAAATTGGTCAATTATCACTTGTAAGCTTGGATTTCCCATATTTGACCAAATTTGACCCAAAATGGTGTAACTAGACCATTTGGGTCGATATGGCTCGGTTTAGCTCGGGTGTTGGGCGAGATGGCTCGGAGCTGGGCGAGTTGGCTCGGCGCTGGGCGGGAGTGGCCGACAACTGTCGGAAGGCGTGTGCGGGCATGGCCGGGCGGGCTCGGCAGGCGTGGCGCACAGGCGTCGGCAGCGCTCGGCAAGTGAACGCGGGACTCGACAGGCGTGGCGCGCAGGCGATCGGCTGGCACGACAGTCGATCGACAGCTCTCGGCAGGACGGGAGTGGGCGGAAACACACTATCGAGCAGTCGATCGACAGCTCTTGGCAGCTGTGGCGCGCAGGCATTGGGCAGGCTTGGCGCTGGGTCTCGGCAGGCGCTGTCGGACACCGGGTAATCCAGTGTCGTAACACGTACCCAGTGTCAGCCATAATACTTCAAATTGAGGTCCGATTCCGCTAAAACTTCACTCGTACGCCCACACTCGACTATATCCAGACCAGAATACTTCAAAATACCTAAATTAAATATAAAATTAATTAAACCCATTAATCCATATTAAGTATAAAATCAAAGAAAAACACGAAAAACAACAAAATGAGAAAATAAATGAAAAACCTAATAAAACCCGACTCAAAACCACTAAAAATTACATTAAAACCTAATTAAAAATAAGAGAAAACACCACAATTACATGCAAAATAGGTGTTATATATTGGAGGAGTGCTAAACAGTCTATTATAGCCTCCTCTACCATGGCAGCAAAATTTATAGAATGTTATGAGACATCTAACCACGGAGTATGGCTCCAAAACTAGGTCACGGGGCTGCGCATAGTGGATGGTATTGAAAAGCCACTTAAGTTATTTTGTGATAATAAATCGCCAGTCTTGTATTCGAATAATAATAGAAGCTCGACGAAGTCTATGCATATAGACATCAGATTTTTAGTTGTTAAAGAGAGAATTCAAAGTGAACAGTTGTCTATTGAACATATCGGTACAAACTCCATGATTGCGGATCCGCTTACAAAGGGGTTGCCATCCAAAACGTTTCATGAGCATACTGCTAGTATGAGTGAACTTTTTGAGGATATTTAGTTCTAGTGGGAGTTCTGTGATTATAATGTTCTCTTTTGTATACATATTTTTCAGTTACTTCAGTTTAAGGATATTTTGAGTTTATTTTCTGTAGAAATTAAAGTTATTTGTTTGATTCACACTTTGATTTTACTATATGGTTGATCTCACTAAAATTTTAAGGTGGACCAGTTGGAAATAAGCATGTTACGATCACAATACATGAAATTTTCAGGCTACCCATCCACATCACGATCCATGTCATTCAGTTGTGTTGACATATGTGACCATGGATGGGTCGAGTTACGATAAATGTAATGAAGGCCGCTTTGATCCTATATTGATATAGCTGATGGACCGAATTGGATAGAAATATATTTTGGTTATGACAGCAAGTGAGCTCGTGTGGTTATATTTTGCAATGTATAATTATAAGGTTACACATATAGCCAAGTGAGAGATTGTTGGATCCTTAATCCAACATTGAGCATATATGTGAAATAATTATATATTGTGAATTGTCAAATAAGGAAGCCTAATTAAAAGTGATGATATAAGGTTTAAGGTATTGGCTTGAATGTATTTAATAGGATGTGGGCCTTTAATGTGTAAATACTCAATGGGCTATCTATTTTAATGATGAGCGAAAATAGGTAAACCCTAGATAAATCAAGTATATAAGGGTTATGGTCCCTAGGTCATACGTATCATTTTCAACTATTCTATTCTGCATCCCATCGTTAGAATAAAGCATATAGAGAACGCTAAATGATTCTTTAAAAAGATTGGATACGTATTGCCCTAGAAGGTCAACCCCAAATTCAATCGCATATGAATTCAGGTACGCTTTTGTAAACTAACTTATGATTTTTAATAATTCAGTACGAAGGTTTCTCGATTATAAAGATGGCTTTCGCTAAGATTTTATTATCTAACACACACACACACACACACACACACACACACACACACACACACACACACACACTATATATATATATATATATATATATAGGGTTGGGTTCAAATGAGAACCCGTCATTATATGTGAACCTAGGGACTCATCTTGACCATTAGATTGGATAATCTTGATGGTTGAGATCATGACATGTCAGCATGGTAATAATGTAAAAAAAATGCATTAATTAATTAAAAATGGTATTTTTTGGACATATATCAACGTTTACAAAGAGCACTACATTGTTCTTTAGAAAGCAAAAATATTACTAAGAAAAAAACACTACGATTGTATACAAAAAGCATCGCAAATTTCGTCTATAAACTGCAAATTCAAAAATTTGAAATGAAACTCAAATTTTCAACAAACCATAACTTTTTCAAATTTTATTCGTTTTGAATGAAATATATATCAAATTAATCACATTCTCAAGATCTACAATTTAAGATACATATTGCATGTTTTAAAATGTAATATATATATATATATATATATATATATATATATATATATATATATATATAAAATTAAATTAAAAAACTGGACTGATTTTAGCACTGCAGTACTGTGTAAAAAGCACAATGAACCTGGACATATAATTGCACTGTGCAATATTAGATCTAAGGTTAGGATTAGTCCCTACGTTCACATATATTAACGGGGTTCTCATTTGAACCCAATCCTATATATATAAAAGGTTTGATGTCTCATTAGTCAAATTAAATTATTCATAATTTATTCTTTATTTTCAATTTTTATTTTGAACTTATATTATTTATTGAATAAAGTATATATAATTAATATTACGTCAATAACATCGTTATACAGTAGCATGTTGATTTCTAGGAAGCTTGCTACACAGACTTATTCCTAACCACCTACGTGTTTATTCCAAATAAATAAGCTACAAATGACTAGATTCTGAACTCATCCAAAAGTACCCGGATGATTTCCCTAAAAATCACGCAACAAATAACATTTTTCAGATATAAAAAAATAAAATTATAAATATAATTTTATTGTGTTATTTAGTTTTTATTCGGATTCGCCATCTTCCCCAAAGTAGTGTGTATATGCTCAACCTTCCACGAAGTGGGCAAGAACAATTCCCAAAAAAGCTAAAAACTAAAAAAAATAAAAATAAAAATTGAAATTTCACTATCTCGAACTATGCAGTTTGGATGAAATTTTTAGTGATTTCTAGGTTAATTTATTAACAGTTATTTTTTATTAATTTATTAACTATGCAGTAGTGTGTCTTGTAATGATATATTTTTAGTATTTATTAAAAATTATTTTTTATTGTTAAGTAATTTTTTATTTTAATATTTAAATTAAATTCGTTAATAATTTCTTATTTACATACTTAAATAAATTCAAAACTTGTCACACGCTCCGCCTGTTTCTAATTTTTATTAATTAATTATTATTAATAGATATTCTTATATTATTGTTTAGATTTAGTTTTATAATAACATTTAATTACATACTTATAAAAATTTAGAAGATGTCATATTCTCAACCTGTGTCGTATTGTACCGTTGTCTAATCAATATTATTAATTATTATTATTAAAATTTATATTTTTTATGTTTAGTTTGTAATTGTTAACGAATTAGTTACATACTCGCATTATTGTAAATAACTCGTAATTTATTTATATTATATATTTGAAATCCTAAGAATAAAAATATATTAAATTTTTATTAATAAAATTTATTTAGATTATTAATAAATATTTTTTTAATTAATATTATCTTATAAGTAATTTGTCTTTTAGTTAATAAGTAATTATTTTTCAAATCATATATTACTTTTTATATATTTATATTAAAAGAATAAAAGGAAACATTGAATTAGAAAAATATAAAAAAGGAAAAAAAAATAAGTTAGAAAAAAATATAAGGGTCAATTCCCATATAAACCATTAGTGAAATATTTTTTCCCAAATAGGCCATTGAAATCTCAACTTCCCATTTAATCCAAAAATTATATAAGAGTATTAAATTACCCTTTATAACTATTTTATTTTGTTCTTCGAGAATTCAGAACTACTCTTGTAAAACTCAGAACTACTTATGTACATTTAAGAATACTCGTATAAATTCAGAACTACTCGTGTAAATTGACGAACTACTCATATAAATTCAGAACTACTCGTGTAAATTTCAATTACTACTCATGTAAATTTAGAACTACTCGTGTAAATTTCAGAACTACTCATGTAAATTCAGAACTACTCATGTAAATTTCAAAACTATTCTTCAAAAATTCAGAACTACTCGTGTAAAATTTCAAACCTACTCGGAAAATTTCAGAACTACTCGATTAAATTTCAAAACTATATCATGTAATTGATCGGTCAAGTTCCAAACTACACAGAAAATAATCATATTACATTGAGAAATCTTATACTATATTATGGAATTTCATAAGATACATTTTCATCAACTCCAACATCAACATTAATGGTCTACCAAAACCGGTGCATATAATACTTCCCAAATTAGATATGCAACCTTACTTACTGTTTACCATAATCACAATTAAGCATCTTTAAACAAAAATTTCAATTAAGCCTCTTCAAATTACTGTCACACTACTAATCTCCCTCTCTCTGGTCCATTTCTGAMATTCGAATCAATGGGTCGCAACTCTATATCGACGGGGGAGGCCGCCGACGACGATGCCACGACGCCCGCATTCCACTCGATTCATGAGCGTTTCGCCTTCAAGCGCAACAACAGCTATAGCACCCCCACCGCCGCCGCGTTTTCGCGTTCCTCCAAGGTGGCCCCGTCGTCGCACAAGACATCTCGATCTCACCACCACCACAAGCGCAAGCTCTTCTGGTCTCCATTCAGTGGGAAATCGGGGTTTTACTTGTGCATTCTCGCGGTGATTTTCACATTCGCTCTGGCCTCGATGGTCCTGCAGAGCTCAATCACGTCGGTGATCCGGCAGGGAGTTGGAGGAGACAAAATGCGATGACGCCCATTTCTTGATGTTTGGGACTTGGAGAGGAGAAATGAAAATGTTAGGGTTGAGGTGAGGGAAAGATTGTGTGTGAATACTTATACACACACACACACACAAACACACATACACACATTAAATATATTTTTTAAGTGTAGGGACAGTTTTGATAATTTAAATGCTATTTTGGATTAAATGGGATATTTTTTTACTTAAGTGGAATAAACAAGATTGAAGGATTATTTGGGAATTAATTGTGATGAAAGTGTATCATATGGGAATTTTCCCAAAATAATATAATAAAAGGAAATATAATAAATTAGGTAGATATTTGAATTCCTATATTTTAGTAAGTCTCCAAACCTCCAAAATTTGCCAAGTAAGCAATTGAACCACCAAGAAAATACACGTCAAACCGAAACTTTCTAAGCAGGCACGTAGAGTAGAAATATTTTCATTTAGTATATGGGTGGAATATGTGTATATATATCACATATATATTGATGCAGAATCCTCCTATACTACTTCCCACGCTTCGTTAGCTTTGGAGAAAATTATGATGCTTCAGTGTCATCCAAACCTAATATTTACTTAATTTAATATTTTTTAATTATATTTTACCTAATTCAATAAGTTTCTTTTATTATATGTTTCCTAACTCATTATTTTCTTTATCATATTTTACTTAATTCAATATATTATTTTTATTCTCTTAATATAAAAATATAAATAAGTCATATTTAATTAGAAAATATCTATATAAGTTGAACTAATTTCTTTTTATAATAAATATTGAAATAATTCTATTTTTACAATTTTAAATATTTCACTTAAGAAAAATACGAGTTATATAAAATTATTATAGAAGGAAATAAATATAAAAATTATAAATTTAAATTTCCTTATCTAATCCTAATATAATACATTGAGAATAATTTTAAAATATATATATGAAAAACAATTGTCACGCGAAAAAAAACACAATGGGAAATAAAATAAATAATACTAATAAATTATTTTGCCTTGGAACTCTTATCTAATCCCAATATAAACCATTTGTTCCAACCCGAAATATAAACAATCCCAGAGATACACCTAGAACCACGACGTTGTCCCGATCTGCACCACAAACACAGTTAGAAAGGACCACCGGTGGTTTTCCGGTGGAAATCTCTCTGATACTTAAGTTAGTAAAGCGTATGAGGTTTCTCTTAGAAAGCAAAGAAGGAATGCACAAAGAATGACATACCTCTCTCAGCCTTGGGGCTGAGGTATTTATAGTTTTTGCCTGTGGGGACCCTAGCGGGGATCTTAGGGGGCACATGCCGCAAATTAAGGGCCGTTGCGTAACCATTTCTGACAAGTGGTCCCACTTGTCTCTCCCTGGAGAGTCAGAGAGTCAGATCTTTCGTAGTACATTTCTTTCTTTTTATTCAAGCCCGAAACATCGATCCTGCTCTATCTGCACCTCTGCTAGCGTATTACTCATACTACCTGGAGATGAGCCAGATCTGTCCCAGACTGATTTGCTAAGGATAGCCCTGTGAGGAATTTCTCCCTGATGCCTATCTAAATCCCCCAAGAGGAGGTAGGGTCAGGTCTTTCTTAAAGAGGACCCGACTAAAAAGCCGCCGATTCCCTCAATCCAGACCTAGTCGTACTCCCCAGTCGTTCTCCTCAACGACGCTAAATCAAGTCATCCCTGTCCAGGTCTTACCATTAAGGCCACATCAACTCCTCCCCCCGAAAAAATAGTTGGGACAGGTCTGTAAAAGGCTAAAGCCATTTTCCCGCTTGCTTATTAGGGCCGCTTGCTTATTAGGGTTTCTGCACGTCCCTCCAAAATTTTGTATCTGACATGATCCCGAGAAATCCGCTTAATTATTGACTAAACAGTCCATGCCACGCCTCACACGCCTCTTCGGGTACTTGTACCATCGAAAGGTCAGTCGACGCGTCCCTTGGCGATTAGCCTTCCAGCTCATCGCTTAGCGTGTTGCGTAACTGTCAAACTAGCGGTGCCCCTTGGCGATTGGGATTCCAACCCACCATTTGGGTTGCCGTGCGTCTAACAATCATTAAATGCACGCATCCCATCCAAATCCCGCTTTTTGCTCGAATTCCATTTTTTTGAAAACATCCTTTCCTTATATCTCCCGCTATCTCCCTCAACAATCCCACTTTCTCAAATTGCATTTGTCATAAAAAGAACTTTTGCTCTCTGCGTCTCCTTCTCCGGAGATCTTATCTCGAATCCAGGCTTTTCCGATCTCCTTCAATCACTAGGTACTTCCCTGACTTTTAGTAGTTATCCAGTTATGGCACAGTCCTCCCCCTCATTATCTGCGGGTTTTCCGGTAAACCATTCTATCACCGGCGGCTCCTCTTCAAGCACCTCCTCTGCTGAGGGCTCTTCCGTCAACCTTTTCACCCCCCATGAACTCCATGTATCTCCCTCACCTCTCGGTAATTCTATTCCGACGACCTCGTCTACGACAGCGATGGAGGCCACCTCGCCGTCTGATAACCTTGAATATCCAGCCTACATCCTAGGCCGACCTTACATCTGCAGCGTTCTTAGCGATTGTATAGTTGATAATTTGCGATATAAATATCAAATCCCAACATGCTTCGAACTGCTGAATCCTCGCGGCGGCGTAATAGTTTACCAGGCGCTGGCAAATTTCTTACCCTTTTATGTAGATCAATTTCAGGCAGGCTTACGCCTACCCGCGCATCCTTTAATCTTAGAAATTTCTCGTATGTATGGGGTCCCAGTTCATCAATTAGTCCCCAATTCCTTTAAAGCAATCATAGGTTATAGTTTAGCCATGAGGTATGCGGGTCTGGTCCCCACGGCCCATACCTTTTTCCAGCTTTTCCAGGTGAAAAGCTCATCACATGGGTGTTTTTATCTTTGTGCCAGATCTGGACTCCGTTTTCTTATAGGCTTTCCTTCTTCTCATAAAGCCTGGCACAAAAAATTTTTCTTTATCCAATGCTTGGGAGAGTGTGGCTTTCTACCCCGTTCTATCGAAGAGCTGCCCCCCTAACAGACCCTGGCCGCCGAGGATAGGTCTGTCCGAGTGCAAAAAACAATCTCCACTTTAAATGCCCACATCTTTCATGTCTCTGAGCTTCTCACACCTTCCGCCATAGACTTCTTTTATTCTGAAGAAGAGAACAACCACTTGTCTCCTGAAATTGGTAAACACAATTTTGGATCTTCACGTCTTAGCGTTCCTTGTGTTGACATAAGAACTGATCTGGTCTGCGTTTTGTTGTTGTTTTTTAGAAAGCATGATGCAAAGGATTCTGGCCAGACGTCAAGGGGGAGCCTCATCTGGCTCAGGTTTGCAACCTCAGGCTCCCGAGCCCAGCCAGGTCGGAGCTGGAAGGTCAAGAACTATCCAGACCATCCCTGAGCCCGAAGTAGAGATCGTGGCTTCTTCTCCTCATGGAGAGCGCACCAGTCGTCCCTCAAAAAGGTCTCGCGCAGCAACGGGAGGGCCCTCAGGCCCGGGAACTAGGATATCCACCCCCAACGATACCTAGTTCAACAAATCTATTCTGAATTGTCCTGGCCCGCTGGCGGTGCAGTTCATCCAAGGACAGTGCCCTACTGCAGACAGGGCCACCTTGGAGAAATGGTCCAACTCTGACCTGATAGAGTCACTCTGCCAAGATGAAGCTAAGGTAAGTCTCCTTTCCCTTAGGTATTTTAATTTTTTACTTCACTTTGCTAAGTACCCTTTTTTCCTTTAGGCGGCTGCCAAGAGGTCCATTTTGGTGGCCAGAGCTAGGGGGGCCCTGATGAACACAGACCTGGCCAAGGAGCATCAGACCTTGCAAGATAAAGAGAAGAAGCTGCGGGCCTTCTGCAAAGAGAAAATCCGCGAGCTGAAAAAGGCCGAGCAAGAGCTGAATCAGTGAAGAGGGCCGAGCGGAAGATTTTGGAGACAGCCCGGGAAGAGGCAAGGAAAGAGGCTCTGGCGGAAGCTCGGAGCTTGGCAGACGAGACAGTGGCCAAGGCTCGTGAGGCCTGGGAGATGGAGTTTTTGAACTCCGAGAAGGGCTTGAGGCTGATCCAAATTACTAGGGACTACGTTCAGAGAGCGTTCCTGGGGTCAGAACACTTATACTACCTTCTGGCCCCCGAAGCCGAGGTGTATTTCCATTCAGCTCTGGATACCCAGGAAAAGTGGACCCAAGAAAAGCCTACAGTTCCTTTTGACCGTGCCGAGGCTCTCAAGTAGGTCCCAGAGCCTACCTCGTTCAGCTATTCACCTGATCTGGATCGCCTTCATAAGCTTGATACTCCTGAGCTGGCCGCACTCATCTTTGCAGATCTTGCTGCCCCTCCAGCTTCTGCAGAGGCAGCTTCGCCAAATCCTGACCTGTCGCTAGCCCTTACAACCTCTACTCCCTTGATTTGTACATATTTGTATGTGATTTTCGTGTGTTTTTGCATCGTATGTTGTGTGCTTTTATGTGTTTTAAGTTTATCTTTTTATCGTTTTTCTTCCTTTTTTATGTTTTTCGTTCTTATGGTGTTTAATGTATTTTTACTTTATTTTGTATGAAATAAATCTAACTTGGTTCAATGTTAATATCTCAGCTCAAAACGAGGAAAACGGGACGAGCGATGAGCGAAGCCATGCAGGTGCGTCGACTGACGCACCGTCGACGCTACGCCCGCGTCGACTGACGCACTGTTGACGCACCATCGACGCAAAGGTTCTGAAGCATCGATCCTAGGCCCGTCAGTCGACGCACCGTCGACGCAAAGGTTCTGAAGCGTCGATCCTAGGCCCGTCAGTCGACGCACTGCCTGTCGACGCGTGCAGCCTGGCTCGCGTCGACTGACGCACCGTCGACGCTCCGTCGATGCAAAGGTTCTGAAGCAGCGATCCGAGGCCTGTCAGTCGACGCTCTGCCTGGTCGACACATGCACCTGGCTCGCGTCGACTGACGCACCGTCGACGCTCCGGCGGTTAAGCGGTTATATTTGAAGAATTCTATAAATACCGGCAGAATTCTCCATTTCCACACCAGACTTCGAGGGGGAAAGGTCCATAGCACTTATAAATACATTCCCCTTCCATTTTACATCATATTTGAAGATTTCGTTCGAAGATTGCATCGAAGGCTCATTTCTACGCTTACTATCGTTGCTTGTCATCGTTTATTGTTGAAGCTTGAACAATTGCTGCAGATTTTCAAGAACTATAAGTTGTTCTTTCTATTCTAGTAGTTTGGCTTTGGATTTAACTTTCATAAGTTGTATTTTCCTTTATTAGATTGTTAGTTCGATTATGTTATTTTAGTAATTCAAGTGTTTTCAATTTACTAGTTTAATATTGATGCTTCTTGTTTTTAATTATCTGAATTTTCATGTTTCTAATTAGGTTTAGTTAATTAGGTTTTTAATAATCGCATGCTCGTTTTTAAATTCGTAGTTGTAGAACTCTTTCAACAAAGAAATGGATCGCGTGTTATTTTATAAAAATTGTGAACAAACATCTATCGACGCCGATTGCAATTCCTCGTGATTCGACTCGGATCAACTTATCGCATACAACAGCTTCGTTCTCTTGCGGACGAGCTTTCACAGGTTTGGGGGAGCTGCCAGGCGGGGCTTCCCCTGGAGCGTTGACAGGCGATGTGGTGGAGGAGCTCGCCCAAGAGTTAGACGCTGAAGCTTAGGCATGCCTGCTTAATATTTTAGCTGTAACTTGTTAACAGACCTGTTTTTTAGCCTGTGTGGCTGGTCTGCCTTTTGTCATTTCCTGATCTGTACTTGAACTTTTTCCGTTTAATGATAATTGATGTTTTGTCTTGTTGCAACCCTTGGATTTCTAGGGTTTCCTGGATTTCCGGAAACCCTAGTACTTTTATTCCTTGGCACGTGCTTGTCCTCCTTATAAATACATGTATGCATGCTTCATTTCTTCATCATTCATCTGAAAATGTCCTCTTCTCCTTTGCTTGAAGAACTCAATACAGTGAAGAGGTAGAACATCTCCCTGGTTGTGGAGAAATTCAAACTTTCCGATCAATTGGTCTTGCTAAAGGAAAAAATTGTCTATCTTTATCGCCTTTTGGATAGAAAGAGGCAAAAGAAGCGTCACTATAAAAGAGAATGGGTTGAACTTCGACAAGTCAATAGCCAACTACAAGAAGAGAAGGCGGATCTGGTCGAGTTGGTAAATCGCTTGACCATCATCGCCGGCGAGGCTCATGCTCTTGCCGAGCTGTCTGATAAATACCGCCGCTGTTTTCATGAGACGGAGCGTGAGCACTGGCGCGTTCGCCGAGCTTTAGCCTCAGATCGGAGGTCTTCACCCAAATAAATGCCTGGGTTTTTATCTCTTTTGTTTCCTGGAATTTTTGTAATCAAAGTTGCCAATCTTCCTGGAAGGTGTGCGCAACCCGCTTTTTGTATGTTCCAGAAGTTAATGAAATAAATTTTTTGCTTATCATACGTGTTTTCTCGTTTTTGCCCGAATAAATTTTCAATCGGTTTTTTGCATGCTCAAATCGTTCAACTTATGTTTATATCAGCGTTAGCAATTCAGAACTTACCTCTTAAGGTTTCATTCTTTAGTCAAGGCAGGTGCTTTTGTGTACTCTAGCTGACAGACATGTCAGGTATTAACGCATAACCAAAATTTTCATGGATCTTCTGGCGTTTTTGACATCCAGCTCAGGAAATCGAGTCATCTATCCTCTGGCTAGTCCGAGCCTATACTGACAGTTGGGTCAGGTAAATCGGGGCATCCGCCCTTAGCCAATCTTGGCTTGAGCTGACAATCAGGTCAGGAAAATCATGGGCATCCGCCCTTAGCCAATCCTGGCTTAAACTGACAATCAGGTCAGGAAAATGGGGCATCCGCCCTTAGCCAATCCTGGCTTAAACTGACAATCAGGTCAGGAAAATCATGGGCAGCGCCCTTAGCCAATCCTGACTTTAATTATGCAAATGTATTTTTTAATCTGGTGAATGAGGATAAACCTGCAAATTTATTCAAGAAAGGCAAACAAACATTAAAAATTACAACTACGTATAGAATTTTATTGTAGGCCGCTCTGATCCGTCCTCACACATGTTCCATCCTCACCATTGCTTGCTCTCTCTTTTCCTCAATTAAGTCTAAAGCATCTTGGATCAGTGCTTCATTCTGGGTTTGATCGTAATTCTGCACTCGGTGAGTTTCCAAGCTGATTTCTGCAGGAACCACAGCATCCATGCCATATACAAGGCTAAAGGGGGTTTCGCCCGTGCTCTCCTTAGGGTTTGCGCGGTACGCCCAGAGTGTCGCATTTAGCTCTTCCACCCATTTTCCCCCAGATCTTTCCAATCGTGACTTCAATTCTTGGACAAGAATGCGATTAGTCACCTCGACCTGACCATTTGCTTGCGGGTGGTAAACGGATGTGAAATGTTGTTGGATTTTCATCTTGGAACACCAAGTTTTGATTTTGGCTCCCATAAATTCGGTACCATTGTCCGATATTATCACCCTTGGCACGCCAAAATGGCAGACACTATTCTTCCATATGAATCCCATCACCGCCTCTTCCGTAATCTTTGCCAGAGCTTCCGCCTCGACCCACTTGCTAAAATAGTCTATGGCTACAATTAAAAATCTTTTTTGGGCTGGGGCCATCGGGAACGGACCGACCAGGTCAATTCCCCATTTCGCGAAAGGGCAAGGGGAGCTCATTGTCAACAGCTCTTCCGATGGATGGTGAATCAAAGGGGCCATCTTCTGACATTTTTCGCACTTTTTTACAAAAATCTCGGCTTCTCTTCTCAACGAAGGCCAAAAGTAACAAGCTCTTAAGATTTTGCTAGCTAAGGCCCTAGCCCCCATGTGATTGCCACAACAGCCTTCGTGAATTTTTTTAAGGACATGGGTGCCTTCCTCCAAGCTCAGACAACGCAACAGAGGTCTTCCGAACCCACGCCGAAATAAAACCCCTCTAACCAAGCAAAAATGGGCAGATCTGACCTTCACCTTAGCTCTCTCTCTCTCTTATCCTCTGGCAGCTCTCCTTTTCCTAAGTAAGCCACGATAGGTGAGCGCCAATCGTCACTTTCATTCACTGAACATATCTGTTCTGCACCGAATTCTACGTTTGCCTTTAGCAACGTTATTGTCCATTCCCTACAGTTTGTGGCCAAGCTAGCTATCCTAGCTAAATAATCAGCTCTGTCATTCTCCTCTCGAGGAATCTGAAGTACCGTGCAGCCCTTCATATCCCTGACCAGTTCCGTGAACTTAGCCAGATATTTCTGCATGTTCTCTTCCCTGGTTTCAAACTCATGACTTATTTGTTTGTAAACCAGCTGGGAATACACCTTATCACACACTTGCTCTGCGTCCAGGTCTTTTGCCATTTGAATTCCTCTTAAGAGAGCTTCGTACTCGGTTGCATTATTGGAAAGTGCATGATTCAGGCGTACCGCAAACTCAGTGGACACCCCTGCTTGGTCTATCAAGACGATTCCAGCCCCACATCCCTGGGTACAGACAGAGCCATCCGTGAAGATTGTCCATTCTTTCAGCTCGCCAGGAGGACCAGTCATTTCTTGCATAAAATCCGCCAAGGCCTGAGCCTTGATTGCTGTTCTTGCCTCGAACGCAATATCGAATTCGCTGAGCTCTATTATCCATTTGACCAGCCTTCCAGATGCTTCTGGCTTGTCCATTATGGCTTTCAAAGGTAGGTTAGTTCGCACCATTATGCTATGAGAGAGGAAGTATGGCCGCAGCTTGCGAGCTGTTCCAACCAGAGCTAGCGTCTCCTTTTCTACCTCCATATACCTTATCTCTGCCTCATGCAAGACCTGGCTCCAAAAGTAAACCGGTCTCTGCATTTTACCCTCTTCCCTGATCAAGACAGAGCTAACCGCCTGTTGTCCTACAGATAAATATAATATTAGTGGATCTCCTTGAACGGGTTTCGTGAGCAAGGTCATGCCAGCCAAGTGCTCTTTCAACAATTTGAATGCCTCTTCACACTCGTCGCTCCATTGAAATTTCGCTCTCTTCCGCAGGGCCTGAAAGAATGACAAGCTCTTCTCTGCAGACCTGGATACAAATCTACTTAAGGCATTAATTCGCCCCGCCAAGCATTGCATTTCTTTCACGTTCCTGGGCGCCTGCATTTCCATAATTACTCGAACCATCTCGGGATTTGCTTCAATACCCTTCTCTGTCACCATATACCCTAGAAATTTTCCAGCTCTTACCCCAAACATGCACTTCTTGGGGTTGAGCTTCATTCTATACCTTCTCAAGGTAGCAAACATTTCTTTCAGGTCTTCCACATGTGAGGTTGCCTTAATGCTCTTCACTAACATGTCATCCACATATACCTCCATGTCGCGCACTAATTTCTCCTTAAACATTTTATCCACTAGCCTCTGGTATGTAGCTCCTGCGTTCTTGAGCCCAAATGGTATCACCACATAGCAGTATGTTCCCTTTGGGGTTATAAAGCTAACTCGCTTCCAATCCTCCTCCGCCAATCTGATCTGGTGATAGCCTTGTGAGGCATCCATCATGGTCAGGAGCTCACATCCAGAGGTAGAATCGACGAGCTGGTCAATCCTTGGCAAGGGGTAGTGGTCTTTTGGACAGGCGCGGTTGAGATCACGGAAATCTATACACATCCGCCAATCATCTATCTTTGGGGCCAGAACTGCGTTGGAGAGCCATTCCGGAAATTGTATCTCCTAGATATGCCCGGCTTTCAAGAGCTTATCTACCTCTGCCTCAATGATGGCCTCCTTTTCTGGACCAAAATTGTGTTTCTTTTGCTTGACCGGTTTCACCCCCGGACTAATATTAAGTCTATACTCGGTGACCTCTGGGTTGATCCCTACCAGGTCTTGAGGAGACCAAGCAAACACATCAGGACTGTCTCTCAACAGCGCGACCAGGTCTGTCAGAACTTCCTGACTGAGAGTCGTTCCTACACGAAGGACCCGTCTCTCATCCCCTGGGACCATTTCAACCATCATCAGCCCTTCCTCTCTACGGGCCAGATCTGTTCTTGGTTGCTCCACCCTAGCCCTTTTGCTATGTCTTTCCTCCTCAGAATTCCTCTTGATGCACTCAACGTACGTCTGTCGTGAGGCATATTGGTCACCTCTGACCTCTCCCGTTCCATCCTTCGCCGGGAACTTCATCTTCATATGAAAAACCGATATGACGGCTTGGAACTGGCTTAAGGACGATCGACCAAGAATTACATTATAAGAAGATGGGGCATCCACCACCAAGAAACGCAACGTTCTGGTTACCCTGTACGGCTCTTCTCCAAACATCACAAGGAGCCTCACCGCGCCCAAGGGTTTCAGGGATCTCCCTACAAACCCCACCAATGAGGTTGTTACCTCTTCCAACTCTACATCCAATTTCAGTTTCCAGAAGCAATCGTAAAACAAAATGTCGGTAAAACTTCCAGTATCCACAAAAATTTGCCTCACATTATAATTAGCAATGGTCGCCGTTATGACCAAGGCATCCATGTGAGGGGCCAAGATGCCATCACCATCTTCTGATCAAAAACAGATACCATCACCAGTCTGACACTGGGTTACCCAGTGTCCGAGTCATGCCGACACTAGCTGCCACAGCCTGACTCGCGTCGACTGACGCACCGTCGATGCAAATATTCTGTTGCGTCAATCCTGGCTCGCGTCGATCGACGCACTGCCTGCCGACGCGTGCAGCCTGGCTCGCATCGACTGACGCACCATCGACGCAAATGTTCTGTTGCGTCGATCCTAGCTCCGTCGATCGACGCACTGCCTGGTCGACGCGTGCAGACTGGCTCGCGTCGACTGATACACCGTCGACGCTCCGGCAGTTTGAGCGGTTATTTTCAAAAAATCTATAAAATCCGGTGGTTTTCTTCATTTTCAGGCGCTGAGACGAGGGGGAAAGGTCCAGATATTGTAGAGAACCCTCGGTTCATGCCACCATTTCAATTACGCGCATAATTCGGGTTGAAGAGTCGAAGATTTCAAGTTCGAGTCATCAATTCCTCGTTTGTTCTTCGTCTTTGTTTTACTTTCTGTATTTTCGTTTTAGTTTCTTAGATTTCAGACTTTAGATGTTAGATAGATTAGTTTGTAATTCGTAGTTTAATTTCTCGTTTGAACTTCGCGACTTTTCTCGTTAATTTCGTAAGCTTTCATTTCTTTATTGGAGATGCTTGGTGATTTGCAGGTTTTAAATGCTTAAGTTCTCATTTTTAATTGCATGATGTTTAGATTAACATGAGCTTTGGTTGATTTTATTGGTCAAACGTGCTTAGGGTCGTTTAGAACCATCGGGATTGACAACCCCGATCGTGGAGACGATTCCGGTGCACTTGACCTTCGTTTTTATTAATCGTTTTAAAGCTTTTAATTTTATTGCTCGTAGATGTTAGAATTTCCAAACCTTATTCGATTGCGTGTTTGATTTAGTCTAGTCAAGTTTTTATTTTCATTTCTACGTACGTAAAATCGAACACCGGAATAGTTTCCGATTAGTCTTATTTGTGATTCGACTCGAGTCAACTTATCACCTACAATAGCTCCGTTCTCTTGCGGACGAGCTTTTATTTAAACACGAAAAAGTTCGATTCAGTACTCGTTATGAAAGCGGCAGAAGCGGTCAGACCTTTCCTTCCTAGGCCTCTGCGAGTATGTCTTGGGCCACTTCAGGTCTGGGTGCTTCTTGATTGCCTGCAGAATCTCACCCTGCGAAGTTGCCAAAGGGGTATATCTGTCAAAGCGAGGTCTCCCTCCAGGCAGGTCTGACCTTGGATTTTTTACAGCTCCCCTTTCTTCACGATCATATCTTTCTCTCTTATTTTCTCCCTCATCCTTGATCTTTAAAGCCTCTTCTAGGTGAATATACTTCTCAGCTCGTTCCAGGAGCTCTCCAAACTTTAGGGCTGGTTTGACAACCAATGATTGGAAAAATTCACCTCTCCTCAGACCCTGCGCCAAAGCATTCACCAATAGTTCCTCCAACGCGAAAGGTACCTCCAGCTTAGCATTAGTGAAACGATTAATATAGGCACGCAGACTCTCCCTTTTCTTCTGCTTAAGGCTAAACAGTTCTAGAGGCATCTTCTGGTACTTCCTGCAACTCGTAAACTGGTGCAGGAAGGCCGATCTTTTGGTAAAAGTCATTGGGAAGACCCGGCATATAACAACGTCCGAAAATTTGTGCAGAGCTGCCGCGATCTCGAAGTGACTGAGATGGTCCCACGGATCCGTGGTTCCAAATTTACTCGAAGCTTAGGGAGCGATATGAAGCCGGCACGTCGTCACGCATGACCTCCTCTGTGAATGGAGTACCCCGCCGTGCCGGCATTGCACCAGTATTCGTCAGTTTTCTCTTGAATTCCCGCACCTCTTTTTGCAAACTCTGCATTTGCTCATCCAGATCTGGGTTAGTCTGGCCGGATGCTTCGCTGTCAGAGGTGGAAAAGTGGTCATCCCCATGCCGGTGAGGGGTGTGATGCTTATGCTGATTACGCGGTGGTTCTGTCTCCAACACCGGGACTGTTCGTTCTGGCCTTGCGCTGGAGGGCGGCGCTGCCATCTCGGCAAACTTCTTCTCCACGGCTGTTTCCACAGCTTTGCCGATGAGCTCGGACAGCTGTCAGAGAAGGGTGTCATTGAACAACCCCCCAGCGACAGGGATCGGCCCCTCGGAAGGGGGCGGCGCATGCCCCGATCCAGCCGCAGCCGATGGCTCTACCCCCCGGCCCTTACTCTCGAAGTCTCTGCCGATCGTGGCATACCCCACGGTGCGGCGGAGCTGGGAGTTCCACTGAGCTCCCCCACCAAATTTCTTCGCAAACCGTCAGAAGCCATGAAAAATACTCACGTCTTAGCTTGATCGAGATTTCCCACAGACGGCGCCAATTTGTTCCAACCCGAAATATAAACAATCCCAGAGATACACCTGGAACCACGACGCTGTCCCGATCTGCACCACAAACACAGTTAGAAAGGACCACCGGTGGTTTTCCGGTGGAAACCTCTCTGATGCTTAAGTCAGTAAAGCGTATGAGGTTTCTCTTAGCAAGGAAAGAAGGAATGCACAAAGAATGACGTACCTCTCTCAGCCTTGGGGCTGAGGTATTTATAGTTTTTGCCTGTGGGGACCCCAGCCGGGATTTTAGGGGGCACATGCCGCAAATTAAGGGCCGTTGCGTAACCATTTCTGACAAGTGGTCCCACTTGTATCTCCCTGGAGAGTCAGAGAGTCAGATCTTTTGTAGTACAGTTCTCTCTTTTTATTCAAGCCCGAAACATCGATTCTGCTCTATCTGCACCTCTGCTAGCGTATTACTCATACTACCTGGAGATGAGCATGATCTGTCCCAGAATGATTTGCTAAGGATAGCCCTGTGAGGAATTTCTCCCTGATGCCTATCTAAACCCCCCAAGAGGAGGTACGGTCAGGTCTTTCTTAAAGAGGACCCGACTAAAAAGCCGCTGGTTCCCTCAATCCAGACCTAGTCGTACTCCCCAGTCGTTATCCTCAACGACGCTAAATCAAGTCATCCCTGTCCAGGTCTTACCATTAAGGCCACATCACCATTGATACACACATTATATATCTACATGAACAAATTAGAGATTTACGCAAAAAGAATAGGAAAAAAATGGGTAAAAAAGAATAACAATAAAATAATATTAAATATATTAAAAGTTAGATATACGACGTTTTTTTAATAGAATTATCAATGTCTTATTGATTTCTCTCCCCTATATATTAATACAGAATCCTCGTATCCAATGTCTGTTTCCGATGCTTCGTTAGCTTTAGAAAATTTTTGGTATTTCGGTGTTATCCGAGCCTAATATCTACCTAATTTAATATTTTTGTAATTATATTTTACCTAGTTTAATAATTTTCAATTATTATATTTTGTCTAAATAAATATTTTCCTTTTATTATATGTTACAAAAAATAATAATTATTATAATTATAATAATAAATTATTACGCTTAGGAAAATAAATATTAAATATATTTCAAATCTTCTTATCTAATCCCAATATAATGCATTGATACACACATTATATATCTATATGAACAAATTAGTATCTTACGCAAAAAAAAAAGAGAAAGTAACAAATAATAATAATAATAATATAGTATTATATATACGACAATGATTTAATATAACTATTAGCATCTTATATGTTTTAATTTTTTATATCACATATTAACATGTGACACAAGGTTTTTGTATGTGTTACAGTTTTATAAACTCAATTTTCTACGGATTTTCCCTTCAAGTTTAGAGTATTATGTTATACCTAACAACTAATTTTGTGACTCACATATAAACAAAAAATTCTTATTGTGGAAACCAGTCTCACCGTAATTAGATAAATAATGTTCCGATTTGTTTGTAAAAATGAAGAAAAATCTTCTAGTAAATAGAGAAAATACAGGAAAACGAAATAAACTAAATAATAACACGTTCAACCAAACCAGATTGATCAACAAGTTGAGACAAGAAAGATCTCTTTCTACAAGATAAATACGTCCCGTGTAGTGCTGACAGAACTAGCGTAATGTTCTCAAACTTACAACGACTTAACGTCTTTGAAACTGTAGCACACCAGACTTCAAAGTTCAAACGAACTTGTAAAGTGTGAAAATTGAGAACAAAATTTTAAAAAAATGATTGAGGCTTCTTGTGCAGAAAAATAAAAAATGAAGTTGATTCAGTGTATATTCTGCATAAAACTTCTAAGTCTATTTATAGGCTTCACTATCAAGGAATTGAGAAGTTGAAAGGTTGGAGCTGCTGCAATTAGTGGCTTTAGCTCCCCACTACTGCCACTCCATCATCACATCTTTGAGTCTTATCAAATGCTGCTAATGAAGTAGAAAGGTTGAAACCTTATTGGGTTGAAGATAATGAGTCGAACCCATCTTCATTTGACCAAAAGACTTGAGTATCTTAATGGTTCGAGCCCATTCTCATTTGGAGAATAAAAAAAAAAAATTGGATTAATTTAAAATATATCTCATGTAACCCAAGAGAGGCCCATGGCCCAGGCCTCTGAAGTTCTAAGTCAATTATCAAGATCAAAAGCCAAGACTAAGGCCTAGGGCCAAGCCCACATTATAACCAACAAGTGCATGAGTTTAATCATATGATGCTCATACAACTTCATATTTACTTATAAAGTATGAAAATCTACCTTACATTTTCAATGTAAGATTTTATACATTTCTCATTTCAAATGGCTGAGTTACACAATTTATTTCTTACTTACCGTAAATCTTTTTTGAAAAAATAAATATATTATGATTATATACTCGACACGTAGAATATATTATAACATTTAAAACTATTTAAACTAAATATTTAACTATCAAAATTAATCACAACAAAATCAATTTCCAACATACTGTTGTTTTTTAAACCTACACAATATACGTGTGTTAAACTTATACACACACACACACACACACACACATATATATATATATATAATTATATTATATATAGTTATATATTGTGTTTTCAGCAGATATCCAATCGCCTAATTTTTATTTCCACCTAATTTCACCAAAAGGGCATTCATAGGATAGGACCAACACAATGAGACTATATCTCATTAAATAACATAATTGAACAAAAATGGACTTGTAGAAAAAAAACCTAATTGTAACTCGGGTTCGACTTGGTTCATTAACCAACCAAATCTCAATCCTAATCCATTCACATGCTAGTTTTGTTTTTCTTAATTACATAAGAATACTTTTTCATGTTTAGATTTGTATCATTGCTTCTTTAAATTGTTTATTTACACTACGCAACAAAGTCCTATAGATAACATTTATTTTCCTTTCAGATAGTGCTTTTAATTGTTATCTAATTATTCACTATCTGAACGGCATATGTTTTCGATGGCGCTTAAAAATACTGTTATTAAATTGGATTTATTTTAATTAATGGTGCAGCAGAAATTCATTGTAACGAATTGTATTGGCTCGATATACGTGTCGTGTATATAATCATAGCATTTTGAATTTCTCAAATCTATTTATTGGTGAGTGAGAAATAAGTGATATATTTAATAAATATAAAAATATAATAAATAATTATTAAATAAAAATACAAAATATTGTAATTTTTTTCTATTTTTATCTAAATATGCTATATTTTAATCATATATATATAATATAACTTTCAATGTTTATTATATAATTATAACACACTTTTAAATAATAATAATAATATATTTATAATATATATAATATAACTTTCAATATTTATTATATAATTATAACACACTTTCAAATAATAATAATAATATATGTTTTGAAGTTGAACGGTTGCTTTTTGTGCTTTATTGTTTATCTGAATGTTAATCAATGTGGAATGGAGTTTAAAAATGATTACTTTTCATTAGTGGACATCAAGTGGGTCAGTGGGTGTTGTGGACTTTGTGTGAACAAAGCTCACGCGGGCTATTGGACTTGGATTCGCCCGTCCGCCTTCGGCGAAGCCGATGGCAGAGCCGAGCGGATCCGAGCCCGAGACCGGACCCGGACCTGGACCCGGACCTTGGACCTTGGTCCTAGGTCCTGGCTCTGGGCCTGGGTCTTGTGTCTTGGGAAATTGGTCCGATTGAGGTGGTCCGTATGGTGGTCTGGTTCAACCCTGACTACCTTTTTTGAACTGCCCCTAAGAAGTCCTTTAGACTCCTGACCGTTACGCAAACGGCTAGCACACTCCTGACCGTTCAGGTACGTTTCCAAACGTGCGAGAACGTTGTATCTGTCCAGGTTCATGTTGCCTTTATTGGACGATTCTTCACCTGATAGTCAATACGAAAGCTGCCACTTATGCACGTCATAATACTGCCAATTATGAACGTCATTATTACCCCTCAGCTGGAATCCCTATAAAAGGGTGAGAGGCTCCTTCACTTTTTACACACAAAAATATCACCTGAAACACCTGAAAGCATTAGAACTCTCAGCATTCTGCAAGCATATTATTCTGCTTTTTATTTCTTACGTAGCTCAGTCCAACTTCTCCCAGTTCGCCGGAGCTCTTGTATTTACGGTGCTGTAATACCAGAGACGAAGTCGTTTCATCTTTGGGGACGAATAGCCAAAATCGAAGGGCACTACCGGGGCTATTTCGTCTAGCGGACATAGATTATTCTCGACTCGACTTTTGATTAATAACTTTCTGTTCTTTCTTTTTCCAGTTTTGAGATATTTTGTTACATTCCTTTTTTGTGCTCTCAGTTGTAATTCCAACAAATACTTCATCATATGATGTACGGATACTTAATTTTTGATTTTATATACGTGTCGGACACTCTACGAACGTGGACACATGCCCAATACGTATCAATTGCGTTTCCTAAATTTACCTTTTTTATTAATTATTTTATAGTGGAAATAGCACGCACACGGTAGGACATGGCGGGACACAGTTCGGACACGTTTCCGACACGTTTTTTCAAAGAAAAATAAAAAAAAAAATCATATTATAAATTATTGTCATTTTCCTTTTACTTGAAGTTCATCAATTGTTATAAATGAGTTTGCAATTATTTTATATTTTTAATTGAAGATTAAATTTTGTACAATTTAATATTTTTCAGAAATAAATATATTAAAAACTCTTAATATAAAAGTGTTCGAGTAGTATCGTATCCTATATTTTTTAAAATAAGCGTGTCTTTATATCGTGTTATCTCGTATCCGGAGTACGTGCTTAGTCGGTGCAATTTAGACACTATCCGATATTTGCCTAAGTTAGCACTTGTCTTACAAAGTGATATATGATATACATACAACAGTTTCTAACTAAAAAGCGCTATCCAAGATTCATTTGTTACAACATTTGTTCAAACAAGTGTTATCTCATTTTCTTTTCCATATATCACCTACTCAATTAAGCGCAATTTTACCTTTTATTGTTTCTCCTTACAGCACTTGCTCAAATTAATGTATTATCTAGTATTTTCTTCACATATCGGTTGAATTCTAATAAATGTATTTTAAATTTTTTTTTTGCTGTTTTTATCAATAGGGGTCAACTAATAATATTTTGGGTGCATGTATATTCGCGCCTAGCAAGAAATGCACTCTAGCTCGCTCGGTCCATCAACGAAGCCGCCTCTTCTTTTCCAAGAGATACAGAATTCAAACCCCCACATAATATAGGAAAATTCTACCGTACATTCAATGTAACATATACCATATTGATAAGTCCAAAAAGTTGGACCACCAAATATAGAGGGTACTAACCTCGAAAAGAGATCAGCGACCTGAATTGATGATGAAATTCGTCTCAGCGACCTCTAATGTCCTCCACAATCGTCACAGCGACCTCGCCGATCCTGCAAAACAACGCCTAGAACGGGCCGGATTTCGAGCCCGTTAAGGCCCTCCGACGCTTAAGTTAATAAGCGAAATCAACATTTTCCTCTCTCTCTCAATATTCAAGTATATCAATGCGTAAAGTAATAATGGCGTGATAATCATAATAAAATAAGAGATAGAAGCCCCTTTTATAGAGATAGGAGAAATCCTCCACTATCTAGGGTTACCTTACATAACCAGAATTCCATTCTCATCACAACTCTATAACCGACTCTCAATTAGGACTTCTCATATATAGCAAGTTCCCATAAACATGAAACTTCCCAATATATTACCGAAATAAGCCCGGGCATACAGCCCACCAGGCCCACACACAAATTAAACTTTCAATCAGGCTCAAATACTCAGCCCAACCCACCAGAGATCACGAACCCTATATGAGAACTCATCCTCATACTACAGGTCGCTACTCCAGACACATCAACTCGCTTACTTTTGAGGAACAGCCTTCAGCTCGTTCACCTCTCATAATACAGCTCGCCCATCTCCCAGGAGGCACACCCTCTCCTAAAGATAGGACCACTTTCCACAAATAACCATACACATCACGTAATATTATATATAGACATTTTGATCCACATCAGCTAGTCCCCCATGTCCTAGCTGTATGAGGTATGAAATCAGGTAGGACATGTAAACATGAAATCAAACAAACACCAACAACATATGCACACAAACCATCACTTTACCCCATAAAATCACTGCGACCTACAAAAGGCCAACGCACCGAGCTCACTCTTTCGATCACCTTCTGAGAAGCAACCTCAAACCTTTAACCAAATATCCTTCAACTATGACAATCTGAATCACACAATAATTAATCGTACTAAACGACCTCATGCGCACAAGTCCCCAAGTTAAATCTCAAGATTTTACACTGGGCGACCTGAAAATATACCACTCCTTCAACGACCTGCAGCCACAACCAGTCTCAATAATTCAAAATCGCAATCACAAGCGAACCATAAAGTCAAGACACGCTTTTTTTCTCACATCCCATCTCATTTATGCTTCATTAAATGCAGTCTGCTCTCTTGACAGACACGAGTCACACCCTTATATTCTCGGAGTATAATAAATCCAGTGGGCCTAGGAATTAATGGCCCAAAACATTCCCCAAATAAACCCTAATAAATCCCGCTCCTATCTGTCCCATAAACTTTTTAGCCTTCCAACACATAAAACCCCCTCATCTTCTTCATTTGCTACTTTATGCTACCTCAAAATAAAAAAACTCACCATTTTTACTCTGTAAAAAAGCTCAACATCCGGCAATCGCTCAAGGATCCACTATCATCTCGATGCTCACCGACGACCTCTAGTTCACGAAAATGTGTAAGTCCCCAGATCTCCTTTTAATTTTAATCGTACTGTTAAATTTATAACTGCATCTGCTGAGTTATATTTGTTCTGTGTTACCCCCTCCCCTGAATATATTTTATTTTTCGATGGTATCAGCGTCCCCCACCGATAATTCACAAAATTCAACTCTTTCCCCTGATTCCGATCCCTCTGAAAACCCTTTTATAATCGAAACTAGGCAAAAATAACCCCTCTTACCTTCTTCTGGCCTCCGCGACGAACCAGAAGGTGATGTAAACTGGTCGGAGATTCAAGCCCAAACCATAGCCCTCTCTGAAACTCAAACCTCGAAAGACAACCTCCTCGAAATTCCATCCTCTTCATTGTTAGCCCTTACACCTATTCCAGAGGGTATCCCTCTACCCATATCCAATAAACCTCGATCCTGCAAACACTTTAGGGAGAACCCTGTGACCTGCCTTTCTCTTCCCATTCAACCAAAGAAATTAAATACAATTATTGGATACTACCCGAACGTCCCAAATTAGAAATATTTAAGAGAATTCTCAATCTACCTAAAACCGCCAAGATGGTCCTACCCGAAGGGCCACACGTAGACCCCCTGCGACCTCCGCCCAACCATATTACCCTTTTTGACACACTACTAGTAGCGGGGTTTAGGTTTCCAGCTCACCCCTTCTACATCGAAATCTCCAACCTGTACAACATCTCATCTTTACAATTAACCCCCAACTCTATGAAGTATCTGGCTGGATACCTCTTACTGTGTGAATATTACAACACCAATCAATCCTGACCCAGGCTTCTTCCACTTTTGCTTCCAAATAAAATATCAACAAAACTCTTTCTATCTCTCCACTCGGTCGGGGTTAGCTCGCTTTCTTATAAATCCCCCCAACAAAGTCCCCAAGTGGAGAAAGAACTTCTTCTTTATCTATAACACCGAAGATTGGCCTTTCATAACCGAACTAAAAAACCGTACTCCGAAACAATACAAGCCAACCACTTCCAAAGAGTGTCCTCGTCTATACAAAAAATACTTTGATCAGCTCGAGGAATGGAGCAAACATCCATTCGATATAACACTCCTCACCAGCCGATCTGACATATTTCACTACGTGGGCATTGACTCTCGCCCAGTGGCACCTGATCTCGCCCTCACTGATGATGAATTCGGTAGGTGCTTTAGGTTTCATAATTACACCTCACCATTTATAGCATAAACCAAATAATAACAATCTCTCTATTTAATGCAGTGGCCTTCATCAAGAACTGTGCGGCGACCCGCACTGAAGAGGAACAAAAACAGCCCTCCCAATAATCCAAAGCTCGCCCGATTCCAGCTCCGGCCAACACCAGCGAGGCCACACAACAGGCCTTTGGGGCAGCCAGCGGTGAAGAGGAAGAGGTCCAATTAATCAAGCGACCTAGCAAAAATAAAGGCAAACGTCCTCTTCATGATGCTCCTAAGAGCCCGGCGGCAAGGAACCCAAGCCCCAGCCCGCCAGAGCAGAAGTAACGTCGCCTCCGCAAGGGCCCGGCGCCAATCTCGACTAGCGCATCCAGCCTGAGCAAAGTGTTAACAAAGCTGGATGATGCCGACGACGTCGAAGCTCTTCTCAGCGAGCACGCCCTTAAGCAGGTATAAACAAAGGATCCTTGTCCATAACTCATTCCATAGCTCATTCAACTATAGACCCACTCACAAAATATAATGATCGCAGCTGAAACCTCTGTTCGCTAAATTTTCAGAGGAGTTCGTAGCTCGTTCGTCGGCGAGCGACCTCCAGAAAACCATTGACGAGCTAACTACTCAAGCTGAACAGCAAACCCGGCAGCTTTCACTGACACAAGGGGAGTTGGACAGAACACTTCAATTATTGAAGGCCCGTGATGAGGAGGTAGCCATTTCCAAGAGCCAAATCAACAGCCTAAAGAACGAGGCCGCTCGCATGAACAGCGAGCTAAGCAAAAAGACAGAAGAGCTTAGCAAAACCTCAGGAGAGCTCGCCCTTCATCAACAAAGGCTCCCAGAACTCCTCAGGATAGCTCGGGAAGAGGGCGTAACAGAAGGTCACCAGAGTTTCCTCCTCAGCGAGCTAGGTAGAAAGTTCATTGAAGCCTATCGACAAGAAGTTGTGAAGGCATATGAGAAGTCTTCCATTTACTTCGGGCTGATGGCAGGTGGTGCTGCAGAATGGGTCAATTCAGCGGCGAGCATGATCAAAGAGGAGATCGTTGTTGTAAACATCTCATACTCCCCTAACGCGGAGGCTCTCATCAACAAGATGCCTCCGTTTAGCACCTTCAAAGGCGACTGGCAACAGCCCATTGATGCTAAGTGGTGGTTATCCTGCCAGAGTCGGGCGGCCTTATCCACGGGAGCGTACGCCGAGCTGAAGACGCCTCTAGATGACCTACTACCTACACCAGAACCGGCCAACACTTCTGTGCCCGAGCTAACTGTCACTCCGGCATCTGAGCCAGCCCCCACAGATCATCCTGCCACAACTTCTGAAAAAACTGTTTAAACATTTTATCGCTTTCTAGCTCGTAATTTCCGTACAAACACTTATCAACTTTATTTGTCATTCGATTTAGTTACTCTTACTATCATTCTCCCTTATTTCAAATAAGCAGTAATATCCATCACACTGCCCATCTGGAAACATGCAAGATTAGATCTCGAGCACATAAAACACATTAGCTCGCAATACTTCAACAACTATCCACCACAGCCATAAAAAATAAAACTCGTGCAAACAACAATTCAATCAATAGAAATAGCTCACCCAACTATGTCATTACCCAACTTTTCAATCATCTTGCGGGAGAGGTGTCCTCCAATTCCAGAGTTATCCCTCTCCTCGCCATAATAATCACAAAAACATAATTTTCTAAAACCCTTTGACCGGGAGAGATGTACTAACTATCTTCTCCCATCATAACATCCACAAACATCAATTCTTTCAATAGCTCGCGTGGTCGGGAGAGGTACCCTCCGGTCCAGAGTTATCCTTTCCCGCACCATAACACCCTTACAAACTTTCAACAAATCATGAGGTCGGGAGAGGTGCCCTCCAACCCAGAGTTACCCTCTCCCACCATAAAAACTCATAAAATCATATTAGCTCACAGAAAGAGTAGGTAATACAACTTATCAAAACAACTTTCCCAATTTCACTTCTCATATTATTTAAATATTTGGATAGCTCGCGGGAGAAGTGCCCTCCGACCAGAGTTACCTTCTCCCGCTATAAAAACTTACAAAAATTCAATCAACCACTAGGTCGAGAGAGGTGCCCTCCGGTCCAGAGTTACCCTCTCTCAATAAAAACTTTTGAAACAAGCACTAGGCTGAGAGAGGTGCCCTCCGGTCCAGAGTTACCCTCTCTCACCATAAACAAAAACTTCTGAAACAAGCATTAGGTCAAGAGAGGTGCCCTCCGGTCCAGAGCTACCCTCTCTCACCAAAAAAGAACTTACAAAAATAATCACTCTCAACTACTCGGGAGAAGTGCCCTCCAACCAGAGTTACCTTCTCCCGCGATCCACCCTCTATGCGTAATACTTCTTCAAATGACACACATTCCAACTTCGGGGTAAAATCTTCCCATCTGCACTTTCGAGTATGTATGCACCGCCTCACAATACCTTTATCACTTTAAAGGGCCCAATCCAGTTTGGCTCCAGTTTCTTGGTCATCTTTAGAGCATCGGCTCTTCTCCACACCAGATCGCCAACCTGAAAACATCGATGCTTAACGCGTTTATTAAAAGCAGCTTGTACCCTTTGTTTATAATGTTCAACACGAGCTGCAGCTTTCTCTCGTATCTCGTCAATCGTTTCGATTGCTCCTCGAGCAAATCTTTCACTCTCCTCCACGCTAAATGTCGTTAAACGCTGCGAACCTCCAACTATCTCGGCTGGAATGACCGCATCCATCCCATAAAACAAACTGAACGGCGACTCCCCCGTGGTGGTTCGGGGAGTCGTTCGATAGGCCCAGAGGACAGATGCGAGCTCGTCCTCCCAAAGTCCCCCTGCTTTCTCTAACCGCAGCTTAAGTCCTTGCACAATTATCCGATTAGTAACTTCCACCTGTCCATTAGTCTGTGGATGCGCCACAGAGGCAAATCGCTGTTTCATTCCCATATCTTTGCACCATTTCTGCATTTTTCGCCCATTAAACTGTGTCCCATTGTCCGAGACTAACACTCGTGGTACTCCAAACCTGCAAAATATATTATCAAAAATAAAGTCCATTATATGCTGCTCGCTTATCCCTGTGACAYCCTCAGCTTCCACCCACTTGGTGAAATAATCAATAGCCACCACTAAATGTTCTTTATTGCCCGGGGTTTTTGGGAAAGGGCCTACGATATCAATTCCCCGTTGCGCAAACGGGCATGGCGAGCTCATCACCATCATTTCCTCAGTCGGTATGTGAATAACCGGAGCATGCATTTGACACTTCTTACAAGTTCGAACCAGCTCGCTTGCCATAGCCTTCATCCCAGGCCAAAAGAAACCTGCTCGCAATGTTATACCCATCAACGCCTTTCCTTTTGCATGATCTCCGCAGTACCCTTCATGTATCTCTCTTAGTACTTCCAGTCCATGTTCTCTAGCTAAACACTTCAGAAGAGGTCCAAACCGCGACCTCTTATACAATTCCTCATTAATAGCGCAAAAACGAGCTGCAACTCTAGCTTCTTTTGTTGTCAATTTCTCTGCGCCCTCCTGCGCTTTAAGGAGAATATCCCAAATGGATGATCGCCAATCATCCTTATCCTCAATCTCCATAACTTCCTCTCCCTTTTCTATGCTACTGTGGCTCAATTCCATCAACGTGATCCTGCGAGTGTCACACGTCCCCAGTGCTCCTGCTATCCGAGCGAGCTGATCTGCCCGTGTATTTTCAGCTCGCGGCAGATGTTCTAAATTGAATTCCTCGAAACGAACCACTTCCTCTCGCAAATTACTCAAATACATCGCCATGCGTTCTTCTTTAGCCTCAAAAGAACCATCAAACTGACGAGCTACCAACTGGGAATCTGTGTAAGCCCATAACTTGCGCGCTCCTAGCTCGTCTGCCATTTTAATTCCTTGTAACACGGCTTCATAGTCAGCCTCATTGTTGGACGCCTTATACCCTAATTTGATCGCGAACTCCAGATTCTCTCCGTCCGGGCTAATCAACATAATGCCCAGCCCTGATCCTGACACCATAGTCGGTCCATCTGTATACAAGGTCCACGCTTTTATTTCTTTATTCTTGTCGACCTGCCACGTCATCTCCTGCAGGAAATCTGCCAATACTTGTGCTTTGATATCCACCCTTGGCTCATAAACCACGTCATACTCACTCAACTCCACTGCCCACTTCACCAACCGCCCTGACATATTCGGATTGCCCAGGACTTGCTTGAGGGCCAAGTTGGTACGCACCTTCACTCTGTGGCTCAGGAAATAAGGCCTCAACTTCCTGGCCGTACAAACCAAGCGCAAACCCTCCTTTCTCCAGCTCGGTATACTTCAGTTCAGATCCTCGCAGCATCCTGCTAATATAATAAATAGGTTTTTGCAAACCCGCTTCTTCTCTTATCAGGACAGAACTCACTGCGACCTCCCCCACGGATATATATAAAATCAAATCCTCTCCCGGCATTGATTTGGTCAACAGTGGTATCTCTGCCAAATATTTTTTTAGCTCGTCAAAGGCACTCGCAGCTTCCTGTGTCCACTCGAACTTGGATCCCTTTCTTAGCGCTCTAAAAAAGGGGACGCCTCGCTCTGCCGACCTGAAAATGAAACGGCTAAGACCTGCAATGCGCCCTGTAAGTACCTGCACATCCCGCACCGTACGAGGGTGCGGCATCTCTAAAACATCTCGCACCTTCTCTGGATTCACTTTGATTCCTCGTTCCTTCACCATGTAACCTAAAAACTTCCGTGATCGCACCCCAAACGCACACTTCTTTGGGTTAAGCTTCATTCCATACTGTCTCAGGATAACGAACATCTTATTCAAATCTTCGACATGGGATTCTGCTTTTTTACTCTTCACCAGCATGTCATCGACATAAACCTCCATGGTGGACCCTAGCAAACCCTTAAACATGCGATCTGCCAGTCGTTGATAGGTTGCTCCTGCATTCTTCAATCCAAAGGGCATGGACACGAAACAGTAAGTTCCTGTGGAAGTAAAAAAACTTACTTTGGGCTGATCCTCTTTGGCCAAAGGTATTTGGTGATACCCCTGCGAAGCATCCATCATACACAACAGCTCGCACCCAGAGGTAGAATCCACCAACTGATCAATTCGCGGCAAAGGATAATGATCCTTAGGACAATGTTTGTTCAGGTCACGGAAATCCACACACATCCTCCACTTCTGAGCTGGTTTTGGTACCATCACAACGTTGGACAAGTACTCTGGGAACTGAATCTCTCTTATATGACCCGCTTTCAACAACTTCTGTACCTCTCCTTCGATCACCTTGTCCAATTCCGACCCAAAATGTCTCCTCTTCTGCTTCACCGACCTCGCATCTTGATCTGCATTTAAATGGTGCTGCGCGACCTCTGGTGATACCCCTGTCAGCTCGTCGTCTCCAAACGCAAATATATCCTGAAACTCCCTTAATAGCTTAATCAGCTCGTTCTTCAATGCCTCAGGTATTTGGGTACCTATTCTCGTGGTGTATTCCAGGCGTTCTTCTTCCAGGGAAATCTCCATTAACTCCTCATTCGGCCGAACCGAGTTCTCCTGTTCTTTCATTTTCTTGGGATTGAGCACCCCTTCCGGTAGATCGTTATTTCTCTCTCTCTTGTTCTCCATCAACCCTTTCCTGACTGCCATCTGATAACACGATCTGGTGACATGTTGCTCTGCGATAACCTCACCCACTCCATTGCCTACTGGATACTTGATACTCATGTGATAAGTCGATGTTACTGCCTGAAACGCATTAAGGGCAGGTTGTCCCGGTATCGCGTTGTAGGCCGACCTCCCCTGGATGATTAAAAACTTTAAGTTCTTCTCCATTCTCGACTCATCTTTTCCCAACACTACTTGCAACGTCAGCTCGCCTTCTGTGTTCACCTGCTCCCCATTAAAAGCATATATGGGCGTGTTCACCGACCGCACTTTTCTATCTATCTCCATCCGATCAAGGCAGTCTGTATATATGATGTTTACCGAGCTCCCATTATCTACAAATATCCTGCTGACTTCATAACCTTCAATTTTTGCCTCTATTACCAATGCATCATTGTGATCTTCCTGTAGTCCGCGCCTCTCATCGGGGCCAAAAGAAATGACTGGCCCTGCGACTTGAGGTTGTCTGCTCACACTGGCGACCTCCCATACGCCCAAACGGGCTGACTTAACATGCCGTTTCCTCGCATTATTGGAGTCACCATCCGTTGGCCCTCCGAAAATCATGTTTATTCTTCTTCTATTTCTCCGCGGCCCTTCCTGTCTCTAATTTCCTTGCCGTCCTTGCCTCGCGACCTGCTGTTAAGGCGGGCTCCTCGGCGGTGGTGGGGGTAACACCTGCCATTGTTCGCGCGGCTCCCTCTCTCTATAAATTACTTCCTTCAAATGCCCTGCTTTTATCAGTCTCTCTATTTCTTCTTTGAGGTGTCTACACTTCTCAGTGAAATGTCCGTAATTATTGTGAAATCGGCAGAAGGAGACAGTTTTGGGATGAGTGGGGATAGGTGTGCGATCCTCTGGCCATTGTATGGCATCAGGCACAGAACGCTCCATAATACTGAACACCTTAGCCCTCAGATAAATTAATGGTGTAAAATTTTCTTGTTTCCAATCGCGAGTGCTCTCCTCTTGCCTCGCACTAACACCGGCACTCGAAGCCAGGAGCCCGCGCATTCCCCTCCTTGATTCTCTTCTCACTTCTCTTCTCGAGATAACTTCTCGCGCATCTGCATCCGACCTACCAAAACGCACTTGATGTTCCTCCTCAGCCTCTTCCACCTGTATATACTTATGACACCTTGCAAGGACATCATCAAACGTTCGCGCCTCTTTTTTCACTAGTGATTTACGCAAGTCCTCTCTCCTTAGCCCCTGACGTAAAGCTCCAGCCTTCATCTCGTCAGTGGCAGTGGGCACCCCCAAAGTAGCACTGGTGAACCTGTTAACGTATTGTTTAAGCGTCTCGCCAGGTCGTTGTACCATGGTAAAGAGTGACTGCACCATCCTCGCATCCTGTCGAGCACTAAAGAACTGCTTTAAAAAAGCAGCTCGCAATACTGGATAACTGTTGATCTTCCCCTGCGGGAGTTGATAGAACCAATTTTACGCGATTCCCCTCAGGGTGAACACAAAAGCCCGGCATGCCACGACATCTGTGTAACTGTGTAGCATTCTCGCATATTCAAAGAGCTGTAGGTGCTCGACTTCATCCGTTAACCCCCGATACTGCAACTCCAATGCTTTATAGTTTTTAGGTATTGCTGCATGCATCATTTCCTCCGAGAAAGGGTGTCCTTCTTCTCCTTCAAACCTATCTCCATCCATTCGTCTCTATAACTTCAGCATGGCCTCCTGCAGCTCTCTAAAGGCCTTATTATGTGGTCCCACCTCGCTCTCTCCTTTTCCTTCTTTGGACACATTACCACTCTTCTTGGTTTTCTCTTGAGACTCACCACCCGTATCAGAGGTCGGAGTTTCGCTTTCACTACTATATCTATTATGCCGTCGACTACCTCGCCTGTAATGACTCTGCCTTACTTTCACTCCTCTCGCTCGTCGTCTGCGAGTATGAGAGCTTACAGATGAGGTGTAACTAGAAACATCCCCCTTTCTCCGCGTACTCCGTCCTCTCTTACGAGACAATCTTTTCGACGTAAATTCCTCGCCCCACTCTACTTTTTTAACCGCTGAATCCTCCTCCTTCTCGCTATGAGATCTACCAACTTTTTCCTTCCCCGTACTCAGCTCGCTTGCTAAGTACCTGCGCAACTCCTATTGTTTCTCTAGTGGCACGAAATCCATAAGCCCCTCCAAAAATCCTTTTTTTACTCTGACAGGGCTTGTCTTTCAGTAAATCTTCCCCGTCTTTCACGTCTACATGGATCGCCTTTTGCGCCTCCGCCTCCGGTGTTTTCATCTCTGCGTCTTCCGCCAACCCTTTCCCCTCACGCTTCCTGGGGGAAGGCGGTGGTGTGTTACCGACGCCATGGACAACTGGATCCACCTGAGTAGGCGTTTTTCCATCCCTTGCCTCGTCTTTTTCGTTAATGTCCGCCAGTCTGCTCTTCTTGTTCTTCTTGTTTTTCGATAGAGAACCGTATTGTAAAGTCCTCGGAATTATGTTGTTATCCTTCATGTTTTGTTTACGAAATCTCTCACGCCTTTCGCCCAAGGACTCGATGTCCCTCTTTCCCACAGACGGCGCCAATTTGATAAGCCCAAAAAGTTGGACCACCAAATATAGGGGGTACTAACCTCGAAAAGAGATCAGCGACCTGAATTGATGATGAAATTCGTCTCAGCGACCTCTAATGTCCTCCACAATCGTCACAGCGACCTCGCCGATCCTGCAAAACAACGCCTAGAACGGGCCGGATTTCGAGCCCGTTAAGGCCCTCCGACGCTTAAGTTAATAAGCGAAATCAACACTTTCCTCTCTCTCAATATTCAAGTATATCAATGCGTAAAGTAATAATGGCGTGATAATCATAATAAAATAAGAGATAGAAGCCCCTTTTATAGAGATAGGAGAAATCCTCCACTATCTAGGGTTACCTTACATAACCAGAATTCCATTCTCATCACAACTCTATAACCGACTCTCAATTAGGACTTCTCATATATAGCAAGTTCCCATAAACATGAAACTTCCCAACATATTACCGAAATAAGCCCGGACATACAGCCCACCAGGCCCACACACATATTAAACTTTCAATCAGGCTCAAATACTCAGCCCAACCCACCAGAGATCACGACCCTATATGAGAACTCATCCTCATACTACAGGTCGCTACTCCATACACATCAACTCGCTTACTTTTGAGGAACAGCCTTCAGCTCGTTCACCTCTCATAATACAGCTCGCCCATCTCCCAGGAGGCACATCCTCTCCTAAAGATAGGACCACTTTCCACAAATAACCATACACATTACGTAATATTATATATAGATATTTTGATTCACATCACATATGTATAAAGTCATTGATCTATTCTACTATATAAAAACTGAAATGATCTGACGATTAGAATTATATAGGAAATGGTACCTTAAAGGTATTGTAGAACTTTTCAATAATATATGGGGGAATTAATTTGCATTCATGTGAGCCGGGTTCAGTTGAATTTTTTTTTTGTAATATTAAATATTATACAGATTGGTTATATTAAAATATAAATTTAATTTTCCTTGGATAGTAAACCCCATAGTAAATTACCGACGAGGGTTTATCGTGGAAAAAGTTTCGTCAGCAAATTATTACCTATGGATTTTTTATTGGGAAATTACATTTTTTGGGTGTCATATTTAATCTTGTATTGTATCTAATTAAAAAACAAAAAATGGAACCATCGGGTTTCTGCCGCTTAGATCACATGCTTCCGTTGACGAAAAGAAGATCATTGTCACCGGATTCTTCTTTGTTCGACACGTACTCTGAGAAGGAGGATCTTTCTTTAGATCCTACGGATGAAAATGATCGAAACGAAATCCTTTGTTTCACGGCGCTCGGCGCATTTAAAATTTAACGCCAAAAGTGAAAAGGTTTCAGAAAAAGACTCAGCAAGGCGCGTGACGTGAGCCGTCATAGATTTCTTGATTTGGCAAATCATTGGCAACCGGATGAAGCCGGTGAGTTCAACCGAGCTTCTATTAGATTTATCATTTATGGGTAAAGGGGAAAAAATGAAATAAACAGAAAAGGGCAAAAGTTAAATTACGCCGTTTTATACACTAACGTTGGATGGTGTAATCTAGTAAAAATTGATGCATAGACTATGAGCTTTACTAGTCCACGTTGTTTTTGTAATTTGATCTCTATACTACCTTAACTTCTCACATACATTTAGTGTGTAGCGTTTAATGAATATTGACGTTAAAAAGGTATGTGAAAGTGGATAATGGCAACAATTAGGTGATAATAAGAAAGTTATGAATTAGGATGTTGTTTGGGGGGGACAACAAATGTGTGGTCTGAACAAGTAAAGTTAGGCAAGAGATGGGTGGTTGATCATGTTATCCATGCTTGAGACACGTATATGCATTTGAGGATCAATACTAGAAAAGCAAGCTATTTTCCAATCTCCTTACTATTATTTAGCTAATTTAGGAATTGTATTAGATATAAATTTACCATGATCTAAAAGCGCTTGGCACTTGCTAAACTGCAAATTGGGGTCTAGTGTCAATCGGTGTACCATAAGCTGCAAATTGGGGTCTAGCGTTATATATATATATATATATATATATATATATATATATATCAATTAAAAATAATAAACATATTATATATTAAATATATCACATAAATATAAATATACTCATAAACATATACATTAATATATAGATATAAATAAATCATGTCATAACTAAAATATATCACGGAGAACTCGAGTGCAACATATAATTTGCGGTCTAATTCCTAGACAAGATTTAGATGGAGTCTCAGTAAAATTAGACGATGATATCACATGCAACCATGATAGTTCGGGCGGTTGGTTTCGTTATTAGAATAACTCCCGGCTCGGTCTGTCCTATGGGCTAGAGTCAACTGGTTGCCCCCTAACTTGTCAACAGTCCGGGGAGTTGGTTTATTAAAGACCCAGCTCGGTTAGACGATCTGGTAAAGTTAGCATCGCTAGAGAGTCGTAAGGGCATCAGATTCTCGGGGTTGCCTACGCGGACAAATGGATACGAGAGTCCTTTGACGGTAAGGAAAGTGGATCCAGAGAGAAATTATCCCTTTGTTTGAGGAGGTTCAGTCCAAATAAAGAATAATAGATCTATTTCTTAGAGATGAAGTCTTTAAAAACCCGTAAATATGGGAAACATACCCTTATTCTGACTCTAATATCATTCTTCAATACGATACACATATTACATTTTTTTTCACGATTTATTTATGACTTAAACGTCATAGTGTCTACACAAGGAATGTCCCGGTTCTGTATTGCAGATCAACTGGTTTGTGAGAAGAATATAAGTGGGGCTGTAAATGAGCCGAGCTGCTCGTGAGCCACTCCAGAGTAGCTCGGACAAAGCTCAGCTCGAATTTGGTCGAGTTCGAGCCTCATTCTATTAGCTTGATGGGTCATCGAGTAAGCTCGATCCACTTCAAATGAGAACCACTACCTTATATGTGAACTTAAGGACAATTATGGGTATTAGATCTAATTATATAGATGGATCAGATTTCTTATATTTTTCTTATTTAATTAAAAGTATTAGGATTATATAATAAAAATACTGTTGGTGTATATAGCCGATATATTATAAAGCACAGTGAATATATAATAAAAGCTCTATAGTTTGAAAAAAAGGTAGGGTTCTCACTGGAACTCACTACAAAAAAACAGTCGTATGTTGACGGCTTTTGCTGACGGGAAAAGAATCGTCAGCATATGCTGATGGCCAATGCTTTATTGAAGGCTTGCTAACGGGCAAGGATTGTATAGAGTAGCCCGTTAGCTACCCATCAGCATATTATTTGGGCAACGGGTTTGCTTATATTTATAATTGTGATTTTATTCAGAAAATACTTATTATTGTTGATATTAATTAGCAAATAATTCAAGAAATTATGGTTAAATTATAATTATTTAGGTATTTGGGTTTGATTTTGAAAATTAGGGTTAGTTTAGTGTTTATTTTAGTATATCTCAAAAAATTAGGGTTGAATTGTAATTATATACATATTTGGGTTCATTTTCAAAAATTAGAATTAGTTTGGGATTTATTTATCAATTAATTTAAAATTTAGGGTTGAATTATAAATATTTATATATTTGGGGTTGATTTCAGAAATATTGATTATTATTGGGCTTAATTAATAATTAATTCAAGAAATTAGGATTAAATTATAATTATTTAGATATTTGAGTTTATTTGCAAGAATTAAGATTAGTTTGGGGTTTATTTATTAATTAATTCTAAATTTAGGGTTGAATTGTAAATATTTATATATTTGGAGTTGATTTCAAAAATATTAATTATTATTGGGTTTAATTGGCAATAAATTCAATAAACTAGGGTTGAGTTATAATTATTTAGATATTTGAGTTCGTTTTCAGAAATTAGGGTTAGTTTAAGGTTTAATTTAGAATATTTTGAGAAATTACGGTTGAATTGTAATTATTTAAACATTTGGGTTTGATTTCATATTTGAAAAGTTTTAGAATGTTTGTGGTGGTGGTTTTGATATGCCGTGGTGATCAGCAAGTTGTGTTTAATTAATATTTATATTTTGATTGGTTGGTGTTGTAATTAGTTGGGGTTGACGTCGGTGATGACATGGTGTACGACGCCGGCCGGAAGGGTTCGTCCCTCCAATAACAGATTTTTCTTTTTCTCAAAATGTGATGGTGGTTTTAAATTTTTTTAAAAAGTGTGTGGTGGGGGTTTTCAAATGCGGTGGTGATCGGCAAGTGAATATATTGTTTAATTTAAATTTTATGTTATATGATCAGTGATTAAAATTTATGATCTACTTGGTGCAAGTTACACGTGTAGTTGAATTTACAAATATGCCATTTGCTTTTATTCAGTCGACCCATTTTGCGTGGTGCACTTAAAAGTCACTATACACTAATTAAAGTCACTATATACTAAATGTTAGTAACAAATAAATATTCGACTCTTTCGTTTTATACGTATAGCGTACTTTACCAAATCATAAAAAACAAACTAAGTATCCTTGAAAAGATGTGACGTTGAGATAGAGCTCACGAGTGTCGAAAAATCACATCATTATTTGAAATAGACATGCCCATAAATGATCAGATCAGAACCCTACCTTGATTTTGCCAGACTGCTTCATTGGACATGAGGTTGTAATGGATTTTAAGATTTATTTTAGGATCAATTATATTCTTTTTTTTTATACACTGAAACGCTTACCTTACACCTTTATGGGATTTAGTATCAAATAGAGAGTTTGATACTAAATTCTGAATTGTCCACTTATTTGGACAGTTTGAGAATGTGATTGTAACGTGATTATCTTATGACGTATGTATTTTGTGGACTTTTAAATTTCGGTTTCCATCTCTTCTTTGTTCTCGGGTGCACTGCAATATATGTGTACTTAGAGAACTAAGGGGAGGTGCTGCCGAAATTTTCAGGTTGACGGATGAAATTTCAAAATGCATAGTAAGATAATTTTATTACTGAACATCACATTCTTGAATGGGAAGGGACCTTACCGAAAATTAAATTATTTTCTATAGGCACCCTCATAGCACTCGATTATCTATAACTTGATCATCTATATTACGAAGGGTTGACGGTTGGATATATAACGGAGGGTTGACGGTTATCTGTCAAACGTGATCGTGGAAGGGGTGGAGAGTTTCATACAATTTGCATTCACCCATGGAGCAATGAAGGACGGGAAAAAATTGAAGTGTCCTTGTAGTCATACTAAATGTAAGAATTGCAGTTACTACGATGTAAACGAGATCAAACTTCATCTCGTTAAAAATGAATTCGTACCATATTACTACATCTGAACATTTCATGGTGAAACAAATCTTGATTGCACACATCATGTCGACCTTGAGTTCACGTTGGAGGATCATCTTACGCCGCTCCTGAAGAATCCTCAAAGGCTTACATCAATATGGTTCACGATGCATCCAGTCCGGACTTTGTATTGAGCCCTAAATTTGAAGAACCACTTAATCCTGAGGCCCAGAAGTTCTTCAATATGTTGAGTGCTGGAAATTAACATTTGTATCCCGGATGTGAGAAATATTCTCAGTTGTCTCTAGTTGCCCGTCTCATGAACCTGAAGGAAGAAAATCGCATGCCACAGAAGTGCTATGATCATGTATTGGATTTAATCAAAGAAGTTGTGATGAAATATAATCAAATACCAGATGACTTCTACAAGAGCAAGAAGTTATTGAGGGGCATGGGCCTACCGGTCGAGAAAATCGATTGTTGCAAACAATTGTATGATCTATTGGGGGACGATTCTGATTTGACCAGTTGCAAGTTTTACAACCATCCTCGGTTCAAACACACTAATTAGGAAAACCTAAAGTGACAGAAATGCAGCATTGCGTATAAGAAGATGTATTATTTTTCATTAACTTCTCGTCTTGAAAGGCTATACGCATTTGCAGCAACTGCAAATGACATGAGGTGACATGCTGAACACGTTGTTGACAATGGTGTTATGTGTCACCCATCAAATTAAGAGGCCTGGAAACATTTCAATCAAACTCATCCGGAGTTCGCCGCCAAAAGTCGAAATGTAAGATTGGGCCTTTACACATATGGTTTTCAACCTTTTGGTAGTTTTGGGGCGCAATATTTCTCATGGCCGGTGATAGTCACACCATACAATTTACCTCCATGGATGTGTATGAAAGAGCAATACATGTTTCTGCGTGTTCTTGTTTCAGGCCACAAAAACCCAAAGGATAAGCTGGATATGATTCTGCAACCTCTAATCGTTGTGTTGAATCCGTTGTGGACGGTTGGTGCACCCTCATATGATATCTCAAAAAATATATTTTCAATTGCGGGAAGCCATCATGTGGACCTACTCCATGTTGTCTGGTTAGGTACGGCTGGGAGAACGGCATGTCCATATTACATGGAATGTTCGGATGCATTTACTATCAATATCAGCGGGAAACAATCATGGTTTGATAATTATCGGAAGTTTCTTGATTGTGGTTATCCTTTTCAAAAAGATAAAAGGAATTTGCAAAAACAAGGGAAAGGTGGAGACTCCACCGCTGAGCGTACGATCAAAAATGGAGATTTTGGCAGAGATAGAAAGTTTTGGGCTTTTAAAAGTTACTAATCTAGATGCAGAGTCCGTCAATGGATGCATAGCAAAATCAAGTGGTTGGAGGAAAAGAAGCATATTTTGGGATTTGCCTTACTGGAGCACTAATTTGATTCGTCACAATCTAGACGTTATGCACATCGAGAAAAATATGTTTGATAATATTTTTAACACGGTTATTAATATCAAGGGGAAGATAAAAGACGCTCCCAAATTATGGGATAAACTGAAACATATATTGTTTTCATCCCGACCTACAAGAAGTCGCAGTAGGAAAGTATCATACACTAGATAAGACATTAAAAATTATCTTATGTGAGTGGGGAAAAACTCTTTAATTTCCAGATGGATATGCATCAAATCTTAGAAATTGCGTTGATATGAAGGGATTGTGGTTGTTTGGGATGAAGAGTCACGTCTATCATGTCTTCATGCAAAGGTTGATACCAATTGCCTTTCGATAACTGCTTCCCCATAAGGCCCTCACAGAGCTGAGTTTGTTTTTCAAGAGCCTCAGCTGCGGAGTGGTTGGGACTGATGATATGAGTCGTTTAGAGCGTGATATTCCTCTAATTTTGTATCATCTTGAAAAGATCTTTCCGCCTAGTTTTTTCGACTCCATGGAGCATTTGCGAGTTCACTTAGCATACGAGGCGAGAATCGCAGGTCCAGTGTAATATAGGTGGATGTATCCATTAGAGAGGTTTCTTCGCAAACTGAAGGACAACATGAAGAACAAGACGGGTGTTGAGACTCAAAAGTAAATGCATATCTCATCGAAGAGGCGTCAACTTTTACTTCGTACTATTTTAAAGATCACGTCTTAACGAAAAGGAGAAATTTGCTCCATAATTATGATGGACAAAATGGTGAAGATGATGATGACGAAGTTTCCTCAGTGTTTAAAAGATATGGTGAAATAATAAATTAGGAAAAAGATTCTTGAGCAAAGATAAAGGGATACAGATTTCACACAGTTGCATACGGATCAAATAGATCAACTTCGAGCACTGGCATCTGTTAAGTTTGACTCGAGTCGAATATCTCGAGGAAGACTAATCGGAAGCAATTTTTGTGTTTAATTTCACGAACGAGAAAATAACAAAAAAGTTATTCTAGACATGCGATCAAATTTTGGTTTGAGAAGTTCTAATAACTAAGATGATGATTTAAACGACGATCAGTGAAATCAAAAACCTAGAAAAGATTAATAAAACGAGGGTCTAGGGCTCTAGAATCGTCTCCACGATCAATTGACATTTTATCGAACACATAATCTACGAGCTGGGGTTGTCAATCCCAACTTGTAGATTAAACACCTGACAATCCCAATTGATGTTTCTAAACGATTCTAGGCACTAGACCCGTGAATTTTAACTAACAATCATAAAGCAATCCAACAACTTAACATAGCGCAACATGAACATGGCTAAAAATATAAAAAGTTGATCGAAGATTTCTTAGCACTCTAAGAAATCGTCTCCGCAATAGCACGGAGTCGATTGTAAAGCGGTAAGTTTTCCCGAGTCGTGTCTCTCGAGGATAGATATTATCGGCGGTCGGTGTTTTTACTTACTCTCTTGTTAATCGAAATTACACTAATTTAAACTAAGAAAGCATTAAGTCATTGATTTGGTTTGAGTTTTTGAAATTTATTCAACTAAGACAAGAATTAAAAGAGATTTAAATGAAAATAATGAAAATGAGGGATTAGGGTGTTCAGTTCGTCTCCACGATCAATCGGTTTTTGCCGAGCACTTAATCTACGATTCAGGGTTGTCAATCCCAAATGTCGATCAAGTATTGGGGTCGTCAATCCCAATTCTCAACAAATTCCTATTAATGGTTCTAAAAGAACCAAAACCCTAAAGCCATAATTTCTAAACTAATTGCATCAAATACGAATTAAAGCTTGTTTGAGGGTAATCAATTTTAATGACATTAATTAAACCTAATTAAAAATCTTAAATAAATTAGAACTACTAAATTCAAGAAGGCTTGAAATTAAAAGAGAAGACATGGAGGGAAATTAAAATCATTTGAAATTGAAATTGATTAAAAGCATTAAATTGAAAAGAAAGTCAAATCACCAAAGAGGAAAGCATCATACATCTTTCAAGAACCCAAGAGTTTGTTTAGACTAAAGAGGTAAAAAGCTTCAAACCAACATCCATGGAATTTTGAAAGAAAACAAAGGCAAGAGGACGATCAATCGGTTTTTGCCGAGCACTTAATCTACGATTCGGGGTTGTCAACCCCAAATGTCGATCAAGTATTGGGGT
>BMAC01000039.1:2411493-2426835 GCA_014905375.1 Phtheirospermum japonicum
ATTGAATTGCAAGAACAACAAGACAAACTAAATCTAACAACATACCCTAAGCAAATTCAACTAACAAACACAACACAACAACATGAACAATAAATCAATAACTAAGCATAAAAGAAAAGGGAAAGAAAACTACCAATTTCATTGAACACCAAAAGCTTCAAATCCAAATTACAACCTTCAAAAGCAACCAAAACTTCAATACAACAAAAAGCAACAAGTGAAGGAGATTGTCACCCTCTCCAACACTTGCCAACTAAAACAAACATAACTAAACTAACTACTAAGCTAAATTAAACTATACTAAACTAGGGATTTATGAGCTAGGGTTTTGAAATGCAAGAGTAAAGGCTTGGAGAAAATGGAGCAAGCCCCAAATTCCACCAAGGAGGAGTTGGATAAGGTTGGAGAAAGATGGGCCTCAATCCCAATTCTCAACAAATTCCTATTAATGGTTCTAAAAGAACCAAAACCCTAAAGCCATAATTTCTAAACTAATTGCATCAAATACGAATTAAAGCTTGTTTGAGYGTAATCAATTTTAATGACATTAATTAAACCTAATTAAAAARCTTAAATAAATTAGAACTACTAAATTCAAGAAGGCTTGAAATTAAAAGAGAAGACATGGAGGGAAATTAAAATCATTTGAAATTGAAATTGATTAAAAGCATTAAATTGAAAAGAAAGTCAAATCACCAAAGAGGAAAGCATCATACATCTTTCAAGAACCCAAGAGTTTGTTTAGACTAAAGAGGTAAAAAGCTTCAAACCAACATCCATGGAATTTTGAAAGAAAACAAAGGCAAGAGGAATTGAATTGCAAGAACAACAAGACAAACTAAATCTAACAACATACCCTAAGCAAATTCAACTAACAAACACAACACAACAACATGAACAATAAATCAATAACTAAGCATAAAAGAAAAGGGAAAGAAAACTACCAATTTCATTGAACACCAAAAGCTTCAAATCCAAATTACAACCTTCAAAAGCAACCAAAACTTCAATACAACAAAAAGCAACAAGTGAAGGAGATTGTCACCCTCTCCAACACTTGCCAACTAAAACAAACATAACTAAACTAACTACTAAGCTAAATTAAACTATACTAAACTAAGGATTTATGAGCTAGGGTTTTGAAATGCAAGAGTAAAGGCTTGGAGAAAATGGAGCAAGCCCCAAATTCCACCAAGGAGGAGTTGGATAAGGTTGGATAGAGATGGGCCTATAAATACAAAGTCACATTGGTAAAATTGTCAAAAATTGATAAAATTCACGAGCTGGACTGCGACTCAGCCGATCGACTGAGGAGCAGTCGATCGACTGGAAGTCGATCGACTAAGTGTCAGTTGATCGACTGCTTCGCCCAAAATTTCCAAGCCTTCTGTACTCCAGTCGATTCGAAGAGATGTAGTCGATCGACTGGTCAATCAGTCGATCGACTGAAAGCCAGTCGATCGACTGGTTCGACTGCTCCGGCTCAGTTTTCTCATTTTTGCTATAGGCGTCCGCCGGTTATCGCTCCTCGTTCGCACTGTGTTCCTTTGCCTTTCCGTCAAATTTCGAGTCGAGTGGAATGCTTCCAAACGTACACGGGCTCCGCTTGGTCATCCTACGGCCAAAAGTACAAAAAAGAGTAAAAATATACGAAAAACTACTAAAAATCGCACAAAAGCTATAAAAACCTAAAATTAACAAAATAAGCCAAATGACTCCTAAAACCCGTAAATGCAAGCAAAACACAAGCGAATGCGACACAAAAAGGTAATAAAAAAGTGTACAAAAAAGTACAAATTAGTTTAAAGAAAACAACAATGAAAAATGATCTTCGAAGAGCAACAATTATTACCATATGAATTTTTATCAATTGTATAACGTAAATCCATGATAAATGCAAGAAGAACTATTAAGAATCAAGAACATCTTATACCTAACATGAAAAGCTCATAATCAAAGCAACAAGAAATTCGAATCATAAATCAAAGGGAATGAAAACTTACAAATGAACAAATGGAGGGTTTCAACGATCGAACGACAATTTAAATGAAATTAGACCAAGCTACGTCATATATCCAAGCAATGATCAAGAATCTAGATCCTATTAAAACTTAAAGCTGGAAATTCATGAAGAAGGAAAGGAGAAATCGAAGAAGAAATGAAGAACAACCTTGGGCTTGTAAATCCTAAGAGTTCAAGAGCTTCCGTTTCTAAAAAGAGAGGTTTTATTTATAAGGTTGAAATTGGGGGCAAAATAGTCATTTTGCCCAAACTAGCAAAAAAAGGCCTGACCAGCGATGCTGGAAAATGGCTTTGTCGATGGCGTGGCGAATTGGTGTTGACAGCGCGTTGATGGGTCGTCGATGCATGCGTTGATCGATGGTTGTACTTCACGAGTAAGAGTCGTGTTTTCGTCAAATCGAGCCAATTGTGATGCTTGGGAACAAAATACGGGACAAAATACGACTAAAACCAGACTAAAACACACACGACAAGACAGAAGAATATATAAAAATCACATACAAATATGTACAAATCAACTCTCCCACACTTAGCTTTTTGCTTGTCCTCAAGCAAAATCGAGCCTAGACATAAACAAGGAAAATCTGACCACCCAATGAACTAAAACTAATGCATTCAAATGATTCGAGGAGTTATGCATTAAAACAATTGGAAATTCAACTAAAAGGACGACACGATACGTTGAGATAAGAAGTTTAGATTCCCTTCCGAAAGCCTAAAAGTAACGTGTTGCCCTTCATGCACATCCCCCGTCCATGCCTCAGCCAAGGTCTATTCACGCTCAAACCGCTAAGTTGGCACCCGACTAGCCCAATCATCTATACACCTCTTTACAATAAAATCTAAAAAGTAAAAAAGGCGCCAAATTTTTTAATCGAACTTTTTACACTTACTTTTTATTAAAATAAAAGCTCATCCGCAAGAGATCGGAGCAATTGTAAGTGGTAAGTTCGACTCGAGTCGAATCTCTCGAGGAAGACTAATCGGAAGCAACTTTTGTGTTTAATTTCACAGACGAGAAAATAACAAAAAAGCTATTCTACACACGCGATCAAGTTTTGGTTTGAGAAATTGTAATAACTAAGACGATGATTTAAACGACGAGCAGTGAAATTAAAAACCTTGAAAAGATTAATAAAACAGGGGTCTAGGGCTCTAGAATCGTCACCATGATCAATTAGCATTTTATCGAACACTTGATCTACGAGCTGGGGTTGTCAATCCCAACTTGTAGATTAAACACCCGACAATCCCAATTGAATTTTAACAAACAATCATAAAGCAATCCAACAATTTAACATAGCGCAACATGAACATGACTAAATAGATAAAAAGTTTCAAAGAAAACAACAATGGAAAATGATCTTCGAAGAGCAATAATTATTACCATATGAATTTCTATCAATCATATAACGTAAATCCATGAGAAATGCAAGAAAAAATTTTAAGAATCAAGAACATCACATACCCAACACGAGAAACTCATAATCAAAGTAACAAGAAATTCGAATAATAAAACAAAGGGAATGAAAGCTTACTAATGAACAAATGGAGGGTTTCAACGTTTGAACGAGAATTTAAACGAAATTAGACCAAGCTATGTCCTATATCCAAGTAATGATCAAGAATCTAAATCCTATTAAATTAAAAGCTGGAATTTCATGAATAAGGAAAGGAAAAATCGAAGAAGAAATGAAGAATAACCTTCGGCCTGTCAAGCCTAAGAGCTTTTGTTTCTAAAAAGAGAGGTTTTATTTATAAGGTTGAAAGTGGGGACAAAATAATCATTTTGTCCAAAATGGCAAAAAAATGCCTAACCACCGATACTGGAAAATGGTGCGTTGATGATGCATCGATGGTGTGACGACTCGGCATCGACGACACATTGATGGAGTGGCGACTCGGCTCAACGGCGCGTCTATGGGGCGTCGATGCATGCGTCGATCGATGGTTGTGATTCGTGGGTCCGGTCATATTTTCGTCAAATCGAGCTAGTTGTGATCCTCGAAAATGCTCCTATGCTTGATCGACTGTCCTAAAATAAAGAAAAGCAAAAATAATATAAAAATCTACAAAAAGTAAAAGAGAAATGCGAAAAGTATTAAAAAGACGACAAAAGCTAAGAAAATGCAAAATAAGAAATACGTGACAAAATACGACTAAAACTCGACTAAGGCAAACACGAAAAGACACAAAAATATATAAAAACCACATACAAATATGTGCAAATCAGATTACTATGGTCATCTAGTAGAAATTGTTAGACTCGACTATACTGGCTTGCCTTACAAGAGCACACTCATATTCAATTGTGAGAGGTTTGGTCCAACTCCCGCAGGCACAAAGGTACATCCTCAGTATAATCTTGTCGATGTCAATTATAAGCGTAGATTCAATAGCTATCATCCATTTGTACTTGCTACTCAAGTTTTTCGAGTTTACTACTGCCTTTATCCAAGTTTGAAATGAGATAAGTTGGATTGCTTGGAAACGAGCGAGATCGATAATAAATCTTATGGAGCCTATGATGCCTAATTAATCTTTTCAATAGGAGCAGATAGAAATGCACAATTCAATACAATTGGAGGATGGAGATTTTTAATTACACGTCGACCTTATTATTAATGAGCCGGAATAACTTGTCGATGAGGCAGAGGAGGAGACAAAAGATGAGTTTTTAACCGATAATGAAGATACGGACGAAGATGAGGTTGACGATGATCTAGATAGTGAAAGTGTCGGTTCAGGTTAATTATAAAACTGATACATACGTATATAGTTTGAAATTTTATTAATTTATTTTATCCCGGTTCAATTGTGATTAAATTTTAATATTTTTTTAGATGAGAGATAGTGGTCATGGGCGTTCTTCTATAGGCCCATCTCCAGGTCATGCTTCTTTTGGTTCATCATCATCGTCTCATCGTCACTTAGACGATGAAGATGATGATATGATTGACTTATCGGCAGGGACTCCACCGATCGTTCCAGCCACCCTGTCTGATGCTAGTACATCGAGAGGCCTCATGCCACTACATCCTGGTATGATCAAGGTCTATGTTGTCCTCCCGAGTTAAGTAACTTTAATTTAATTTTCATTGCTAATAAATTCTTTATTTTAATATATTGCTCTAATAAACTCTATATTTTACTAGGATACGCAGTCACTCGACGGAGTTACTGACGATTCTTCGGCTGATACACGAGGCTCATGTACACCCTGATGGGTAAAAGTGCGAGTATATTCCCCAGTCTCATCGTCATTTGTGGTGGCCCGAGTTTTTGGTAATTAAACTAATATTATTTTTGAAAGTTGTTATATATAATGATTTTTATTAATCAAATTATTTTGTTTTGTTTTGCAGAGATGTTGTTATTGGGACCCGAGTGTATATTCTGAGGAGGTTGTACAGCGTAACTTCTACAGTTTTATGGCCCACTCGTGGCGCACCGGTCTCCATGAGTGGAAGACAAAGTGGAGAATAGAGGGGAGGGTGCCCGCGTGCGTGGGCGAGGACATCTGGAGGAGATGGGTGGTGGAGTTCGAGAAGCCGTAGAACAAGAAGCAACCTGAGCAGGCGAGCAGGAATAAGATGAGCGAACCGAGCGGACTTGGTACTAAGATAGGCAAGCACAGAGGAGGGTCTCGGATTGCGATTGGTCATGCACGTCATCTCGTAAGTATAATTAAAATATGTTTATAAATATAGCTCGTAAGTAATTAATTAGTTCATAATTAGTGATATATTAAAAACTAATTTAAATATTATACAGCGTGAGGATCTGGGTATGGAACCCACTGCATTCGAACTTTTCTTGACTGTGCACCAGAGACCCGACGGCTCTTTCACTGATCCTATTTCGCAGCAGATTTTTGTAAGTATTTTTTTAAATGTAATTAATATAAATATATATCTTCGTTTTTAATTCTTGTAATGGTAAATTATGCATCAATCAAAATATTGCAGGAGGAGTATCAGATTCGTCTAAATGAGGCTCGTGCTTTATTAAAGGATCCTGCCGACATTGACGAGAACACGGCCTATCGTCGGTTTGGCAAGTGATGTTTAGGAGCTCTTCTGGCTTCAACGACTTCCAGAGGCGGTGCCTCCCCTTTTCCAGATAGTCGTGTCTCACAGCTCCAGGCGCAGATGAAGGTTTTGAAGAGTCAGGTCGAGGCGATCCAGCGGGCACATGAGGAGCAGCTTCAGGCGAGAGAGCGTGCACATCAGGAGCAGCTCCAGGCGATGCGCGAGGATCATGCATGTTAGCAGATCTAGCTTGAGGCGTCTCTCCGTGAGCGGGTGATGCAGGAAGTCGCCACAGTGATGACAGCGCAACGTCGATGGTCGTCCTCTGATGCTCCACGTGGTTCTCAAGCTGCTGATGGTGATGATGATGATTCCGCAGTTTAGTTGTTTTAAGGACAAAGAATATTTATATTTGATATTTTATTTAAACTTTATACATTATACGATATAATTGTTCATTAATTATATTGTGTTTTTAATTTTATATTTTTTTGAAAAATATAAATTAGTTTTTGTATTGGATTATTGATTTGTGACATAAATACAGGTGAAAATAACAAATAAAATAAAAGCAAAATTTAAAAATAAATTTATTTGAAAATTCCGACGGGGTGAGGCCCGTCAGCATCATTTGAAAATCATTGGCGGGTGGAGCCTGTTAACAAATGCCGATGGCTAAGACCCTTTAGCATTATTTAAATTTGCTGACTGGCATTACTCGTCAGCATATGCTGACATGCTCTAACCCGTTGCTGTCGGGTATCGAATTATGAGCAGGGGTGTTGATGACAGGAATTACCCGTCACTACAAAAAAACTTCAATTTTCCGAGGGGAAAATCGAGGGTTCTACTCCCCTCGGAAAAAAATCGAGGGCAAAACCGAGGGGATATAAAGGCCCTCGGTTTTTTCCGAGGGGAAAAAATCTCCTCGGTTTTCCCCTCGGAAATCGGGCGCCAATACTTACCACCAAAATTACCGAAGGTAATACCGAGGGATTTTCGAGGGCAATATTTTTTGAGGACCAAAACCCCTCGGAAAAACCGAGGGTCGGCAATACCCTCGGTTTTTAAAACATAAAGAAATTAAAAAACAAAATTATTTACGAAAAAACCGAGGGGAACAACAACCCCTCGAAAAAAACCGAGGGTCGGCACAGACCCTCGGAATTTTTTTGTAAAAAAAATAAAAAATTAAACTAATTTGCGAAACAAAACCGAGGGTCACCTGTACCCTCGGAAATTTCCGAGGGTCTTGGAATACCCTCGGAAATTTCCGAGGGTATGGGTGACACTCGGTATTTTTTTGTAATAAAAAAAATAAAAAATTAAAATAATTTGCGAAATAAACCGAGGGTCCACCTTACCCTCGGAAATTTCCGAGGGGAGCCCAGGACCCTCGGAAATTTCCGAGGGTACGGCGACCCTCAGTTTATTAAAAAAATTAAAAAAATAGGAATAAAATAGAAAAAAATAGAAAAATCGTAAAAATGGAACAAATCTATCATCTCGGGCACGTGGGGAGGTTTTGGCCCAATTTCGGTCAAAAAATATGAACGAGCATGTGCGAATCCACACGTGTCGTGCAATTCGACCAAACAACCAAGATACGCTTGATCGATCGAGTCGTTCGGTTGGAAATGCAAAGCGACGAGGCGTCATGATCTCGATAAGGGGGCGGGAGGTGCGTCTCGTGATCCCACAACATCGAGGGTCGGTCATGCCTCGTTTCGTGCGCGTTTTCTATTTTTTTTGAATTTTAAATAAAAAATTGGAAAAACCCTTAGAAAAATAGAAAATTAGCAAAAACTAGGAGAAAATCCCAAAGATTCACGAATGGGGCGGGGAGGGGTGCGTCTCAGCGTCGTGGATCCACGGGGGTCGTTCGGCGGTCGTTCCGTGCTCGTTTTCTATTTTTTTCCTTTTTTTTTTAAAAAAAACCGAGGGTCCACCATACCTCGGAAATTTCCGAGGGTAATGTGGACCCTCGGTTTTTAAAAAATAAAAATGGAAAAAACCGAGGGGGCTCATTCCCCTCGGTTTTCCGAGGGTCTAAGACCCTCGAAATTTAACCTAATTAAAATTGCGGGCAGACTCTGCGCCGCTGAAACAAAAACAGAAAGAAAGAAAAGGAAAACGAAGAAGAAAGAAAAGAGAAGACGGTTCCGTGCGCCTTCGCCACTCTCCAGCCGCCGCCGCCGACTTCGCCACTCTCCAGCCGCCGCCTTCTCTTCTCTCCTCCATTCGCCAGCCGCAGCATTCCCCACTCTCCGCCACCGCCGCCATTCGCCAGCCGCCGCCACCGCGGCCATTCGCCAGCCGCCTCCACCGCCAGCTTATCCCTCAAGGTAAGTTGTTTGTTTTTTTTTATAATTTTTTGTATTTTCATTGAATTTATTAATTTAATTTTTAATGTATAATTATATTTGTATATTATTTGTATGTATTTGTTTGTTGTTGTTTTTGAAATTATAACTTTTGAACTAGGATTCAATTTAGGGTTAATTTTCAAGATTAGGGTTTAGTGTTTGTTTAGGAATTAGAGTTTCAAATTAGGGTATTAAATAATAGGGTTCAATTTAGGCTTAATTACATAATTGGGGTTCAATTTAGGATTAATTATAAAATTAGGGTTCAATTTAGAAATAATTAAGTAATTAGGGTTCAATTTAGGATTAATTACGTGATTGAGGATCAATTTAGGATTAATTATAAAATTAGGGTTCAATTTAGGAATAATTCCATAATTAGGGTTCAATTTAGAAATAATTAAGTAATTAGGGTTCAATTTAGGCTTAATTACATAATTGGGGTTCAATTTAGGATTAATTATAAAATTAGGGTTCAATTTAGAAATAATTAAGTAATTAGGGTTCAATTTAGGATTAATTACGTGATTGAGGATCAATTTAGGATTAAATATAAAATTAGGGTTCAATTTATGAATAATTCCATAAATAGGGTTCAATTTAGAAGTAATTAAGTAATTAGGGTTCAATTTAGAAATAACTACAGAATTAGGTTCCGTTATGCAATTTCATTTAAATTATTTTTGATGGTGGTGGTGAAATACCGTTGTGACCGGTACATGCATGTTAATTTCATATTTTTTACGGTTTATTGTTAAATAATTAATGTGATTGTTTGATGTTGTGATTGGTTTGGGATGACGTCGGTGATGACGTGGTGTACGGCGCCGACCGGGAGGTTTCGTCCCTCCAATAACGGTTTTCAAAATTATTTTAAAAAAGGACGGTGGTTTTCAAAATGTTTTAAATTGTTCGTGATAGTGGTGGTGAAATACCGTGGTGATCGGTACATGCATGTTGTGTTATGAGTACATATTTTTTTGTATATATTGTTTAAATGATATGATTAATTACTTGATGTATACGTCTGTGACGACGTTGTTTAAGGCGCTGGCCGTGGATGTTTCATCTATCCAAAAACGGAGTTCAAAATATGTTCGATCCAAGATACACTCTTTATAAACTGATTTTCCCTCCGAGTTTTTTTGATTCGATGGAACATCTGCCCGTTCATCTTGCGTATGAAGCGAGAATTGCTGGCCCTGTGCAGTATAGATGGATGTACCCGTTCGAGAGGTATCATCGCAAACTTAAAAATAGCGTGAGAAATAAGGAGAGCGTTGAAGGGTCGATAGCGAACGCATATCTGATTGATGAGGCATCAACTTTTAGTTCGTACTATTTTGAGGATCACGTATTAACCAAAAGAACAAATTTGTCTAGAAATGATGACGGTCAGAGTTGTGTGGATGACGCTGATGAAATTCCCTCAGTGTTTAAAAACTGTGGAGAGACGTTTGGTACTAAGGGAAAAAGATATCTAAGCGAGACAGAATACAACGCCTCAAGGATATACGTGTTGCTAAATTGTGAGGAGGTTCAAGAATATGTTAGGTACGCCTTCACTCTTTTCAATTTACACCGTAATTGTGTGTGTGTGTATATATATATATATATATATATATATATATATATATCTACTGATACTTTTTTACTCAATTGTCTAACAAATTATGTAGTATTTTGACGAAGAACATTCAACGTCTCCAACCAAACATTACCGATGATAGGCTCAACGAAGAATTGGAAAATAAATTTGCCAATTGGTTCAAACATTACGTAAGAGTTTCGATACCGAGATGCATATCATATAATTACCGTAATATATTTTTTAAATTAAAAATAATTATTCAATGTCATAGGCTAGAGATCGTTCGAACAATGTGATCGACGTGAACATTAGGAGCTTAGCTGATGGTCCATCAAGATGTGTGAAAACGTATACCGGATGTAAGATAAACGGTTATAGATTTCACACATTGGAGCACGGATCTAGCAAAACAACATCGAGCAGTGGAGTATGRATTAAAGGGTCAAATTATGGGGCAGCCGAGTATGATTATTATGGCCGTCTCGTAGAAATTGTGCAGCTTGAATACACCGACCGGATGGAGAGAAACACGCTATTGTTCAAGTGCGAATGGTTTGATCCAACTCCAACAGGCACAAAAGTTCATCCAAATTATAAGCTAGTCGATATCAATCATAAGCGCAGGTTCAATCGATATGAACCTTTCGTACTTGCTTCTCAAGCTGTACAAGTGTACTATTGTGCGTACCCAAGTTTGAGACGAGACAAGATCAAATGTTGAATTTATCGAAACCTCTACCAGAAGAATCATTTCAAGAGGAAGCTGCAGATACACGTAATCCGATTCAACTCGACGATGTCGATTTCCAGTTGCACGGCCCCAATGACTCTTACATGGATGAACTTGGTGACGAGACAAATGATGATGCAGAAGAAGAGTTACTCACCGATCAAGATACAGATCAAGACACAGACGAAGATGAGTTTGATGATAATTTTAATAGGGAAAGTGATTAGTTTGTTTGAAATATATGTAATCTATTTCTTTTTAAAACTTATTCTTTCATGTTTGGATTTTATTAAAACGTTTGATATATAATATGCACTTGTGTTCTGTAAAATGCTCGTATTATTATTTAATAATTTTATCAGATGCCGAGAGGTCGACGTTCCAGCAGTATTGGTCGATCCATATGGGTTCGGCTAATCATCGTTTAGCTGATTTCGAGGATGACTACGTGGGTCTCGGTGCTGATCATTCAGCGCCGATGCTGGATACACCCACACATACACCGACACCGACATCACACACACCGCTACATACACCGTCTAATGCAGGTACATCGCGACGGCAGCTGGTCCCACCACAAAGGGGGGGATTCAGGTTTATATTGTAGGGAGCAAGTAAGTAATTTAATGATTTTAAAATTTTAATTATCGTTATGATCTAAAAAAAAAACACAATTGAATACAGGCTACACAGCAGACATGGTAAGGTGACTACTATACTCCGGGAGATCTTCGAGAAGGATCTCCATCCCGCCGAGTGGTGCTATAAGACGGTCCCTCCGGAGATTAAGGAGTTCTGGGGGGAGATGTTTCAGGTAATTATTATTTTATATCCAAATTTGTTAATTTATAATGTAACTACACAATCATATGTATCAATTAAATTGTAATTATTATTTTCTTTTGTAGGGGATTTGTTATTGGGACCCGGAGGAGTATAGTGTGGATGAGATACGTGACGTGTTTTTTCCGATGATCGGGGAAAGTACGGGAAGGTTTTAAACGAGTATAAGCAGTATGCAAATTCTAATCCTGGTAAGCTGTCGCGAGGCGTTAACGAGGAGCTCTAGAGGTAATTGATTCTGTTATATATTTTCTTATTAAATTAGAATTTTTTTTTTTTTTACTTATAATAGATAATTTATAACACATTATATATCATGCGTCTCAACTAGGGCTTGGAAGATCGAGTGGGATAAGCCCGAGAATAAGGCCAGATCCGAGCAGTGCAGCCGGAACAGGAAGAGCGAGCGTGCTGGGCCGTGTACCGGGATGTCGAAGCACAGGGGGGGAGCTAGATCTAATATCGATTATACTCTGGATATCGTAAGTAATTTTGGAATATAATAATATATTATTTATTTAATTTTAATGTTAATTATTTGAAAATTCTATTTCGATACAGGAGCGGGAGACGGGTAAAAAGGCCAAGGCGCACCAGGTTTTTGTACGTACGCACATGAAGGACGACGGCTCGTGGATCGATGCGAGATCCAGTACTATTAATGTGAGTCTGTTTGTTATTTTTAACTTGTTTTTTGGTTTTAATGTAAAATTTACTAACGAGTTGTATTTCAGGAGGAGTAAGAGCGAAACCTGGAGAGGGCACGCGCGTCTTCCCAGGATGCGAGCACCGAGGTTGACTCTGATTGCGTTTTCTTCGACGTCGTCGGGTCGCAGAAGGGAAAGATCTACGGCACCGGCTCATTCGGGAAGGCTTTCGCTATTGCAAAGGGTTTCCTTAGAGGCAGCTTTTCTTCCACCTCTTCTCAGTCTGATCGGACGCAGGTCAGAGAGCTCGAGGCACAGCTCCAGGCGCAGAGAAAGGTGTTGGAGGCCACCAGACGAGCTCAGGAGGCGCAGAGGGCGGATCTCGAGCAGATCCAGCAGCGATATGTCGATTCTGAACAACGACGTGAGGAGGAGCGTGAGGTGCAGCGCCGGCAGCAGGAGGCATTTGAGGAGCAGCGCCGGCAGCAGGAGGTATTTCAGGCGCAGGTGAATGCCCAGATGGCCGCGCTGTATGCTCGTCAGCAAACAACATTTTTTTGTAGTGTGATAGGGCCATATTGGTCAGGCCTGGATTGAGGTAGACCTGGAATCGATAGTAGATAAGAAGGGTCGAATTGGCGTAAAGAATGGGTGGCCAAAAGCCCTTCCGGAGAAAATGGCCTCTGAACCAGACCTTCTCGAGGTCGGAACTAAAGAGACAAGTAGGGACCACTTGTCAGAATCCGCTAACTGAACCAGCCCCTAAATCAGGGACTATGTTCCCGAGATCCCGGAAAGGGGGTCCCACCACCAGAGAAAGCCCGTATGTGTGCCTGACAGACCTGGAATAAAAGAAGAAAGGGCATCAATAACGATCAGAGCCGGTATGGGTCTGAACAGACCTGGCAACCAGCTTGCCCAAGAGGGAACAAGTAGGACCACTTGTTCCGAGTATGTTTCATAAAACGGCCCATGATTTGCGGCACGTGTTCCTGAGATCCCGGCTGGGGTCCCCACTAGGATAAGATATAAATACCCTAACTTGGGGGTGGTGAGAGGTGTGTTGTTACAAGCATTCCTTCTTATTTTTCTCTGGAAAACACCTCATCGCTTACTAACTTAAGCATCGGAGAGGTTTCCACCGGAAAACCACCGGTGGTCCTTTCTAACCTTTGTTTGTGGTGTAGGCTTAGGAAGCTCGCGGGTTCCCAGGTCTTACCCAGGTGGTTCACTATTTCTGGTAGAAACAATTGGCGCAGTCTGTGGGAAGCGGATCGAGCTAAGGCGTGAGGATGACTTCAGACGGTTGGAAGCGAAATTTGATAGGGGAGTTGGGTGGCACTCCAAGTTCCGCCGTGCATACCCATGCACAACAGGCACCAGAATCATCATCAATACCGGATACGACAGGATCGGCCATGGCAGCTCCGCCGGGTTCCACGCCACCGCCTCCGAGGGAACCTGCTGTGGGCGGAGGTGTCTCTCTCAATGAGTCACTTCTGACACAGCTGTCAGAATTGATTGGCAAGGCTGTGGAGGCGGCGGTCGAGAAAAAATTCGCGGAAATGGCATCGCCGCCGGCCAACGCACTACTAATGCAGGCAGCCCCGGCGACAGAAACAGAGCCATTGCACGCTCGACGTACGGAGCGAATCTGCCAGCCGGATAGAGAAGAGCATCTTGCCACGTCTGACGGCGACACGGCCCGCCAGGCTAATCCCGGCCTGGTCGAACAGATGCAGAGCCTGCAGAAAGAGGTTCGTGAATTTAGGAAGAAGATGGTGGGTGCAGCTGCACCACCGGCACGGCGAGGCACCCCGTTTACGGAGGAAGTCATGTGCGATGACGTCCCAGCATCTTATCGATCCTTGGGTTTTGAATATAACGGGACGACGGACCCAGTAGGACCACCTCAACCGTTTTGAGATAGCAGCGGCGTTGCACAAATTTTCCGATTCGGTTATGTGTCGGGTCTTTCCAATGACTTTTACCAAATCGGCCACAGCTCTGGTTCAGCCAATTACCGCCGAGATCTATCAGCAACTTTGATGAATTCAGCTCGGCCTTCCTACATCAGTTCACGAGTTGTAGGAAGTATCAAAAAATGCCGCTCGAGCTCTTTAGTTTAAAGCAGAAAGGAGAATGAGAGCCTACGCGCTTACATCAATAGGTTCACAACAGCGAAGCTGGAAGTACCCTCGGCATCGGAAGAGCTGCTTGTAAACGCTCTGGCACAAGGTTTGAGGAAGGGAGAGTTCTTCCAATCTTTGGTGGTAAGACCAGCATCGAAGTTTGGAGAGCTCCTGGAGAGAGCCGAGAAGTACATCCACTTAGAGGAAGCTCTGAAGCTCAAGGATGAAGGGGAAAGGAGAAGAGAGAGGTATGACAGGGATGATAGGGTGATAACAAAAAAGCCTAGACCAGAGCTGTCAATGGGTAGGTCTCGTTTTGATAAATATACCCCCCTGGCGACACCTCCGGGCGAAATTTTGCAGGCAATAGAGCGTCACCCAGAGCTCAAGTGGCCCAAAACATACTCGCAGAAGCCAAGAAAAGAAAGGTCAGATCGCTTTTGTCGCTTTCCATAATGAATATGGACATAACACAGATGAATGCACGCACCTGAAGGACGAATTGGAAAGAATGGTCCAGGCTGGGCACCTAAAAGAATATGTTGGTGCGAAGAGGGGTGATACCAGGCCTGGACATCACAGTGCAGACCGCTTCTCGCAAAGCAAAGGTGGTCGGGCGGATGCTCCGGACAGAGGAAGGGCCGGTTCAAGAAGATCTGATCAAGCCCAGGTCGTTCATGGTGAAATCCAAATGATAACAGGAGGAGAGCTAGATGAACACTCTAAGAGAACTCGACACAGTTATGTCAGGGCTGCTAAAGACCTAGTCAGAACGTCCCGGGAAGTGGGGCAAGTAGCAGCCACGCCCAACATTTGCTTCGGATCAGAGGACAGTGATGGCATCCTCGCTCCACACATGGATGCTTTGGTGATAACAGCTACTATTGCCAACTATAACGTTCGTCGAATTTTTGTGGACACAGGATCTTCTGCAGATATTATATTCCTGGACTGCTTTACAAAGCTAAAGCTGAATGTTG
>BMAC01000039.1:2454524-2467024 GCA_014905375.1 Phtheirospermum japonicum
CATATTATTTATCAAATATTATTACGATTCAATACTTTTGATTTGAACTGATTTCATAAAATAATGTATTTTGTTACTATCCCAGTAATCATGCAATACAATACAATACAAGTGCGAAACCACCATCGACGTGGAATGAACACTGTGGCATCAACTATAATAGATTCGTAAAAAAAGATAAAATAACATGTTATTTATCAAATATTATTGCGACTCAATACTTTTGATATGAATTATTTTTTTAAAATAATGTATTTTGTTACTATTTCAGTAATCATGCAAAACAATACAAGTGTGAACCATCATCTAGTGGAATGAACACTGTGGCATCAATTATAATAGATTCGTAAAAAGATCAACTAATTGTCTATTGGTTGTTGGTGATATGGTCCATAAAGTGGCAGCAAGAGAGTAGAAAATAGATCTGGTAATTTGAAACGTATCAACGAGTTGCATCCTTTATACGTTGCTCTACACTATCCATTACTATTTCCACGTGGTGAAGACAACCACAAGGAAGACATATCTTTTTTTGAACCTCAAAAACCTAAAGACAAGGGTAAGAAATATGTGAGCCAGATGGAGTTTTTTCTCACTGATTGCATGAAAGAGACACGAAGGTACTCACTGTTTTATATAGTCGACGACTCACACAATAATTCATAATTGATGTATATACAATTATTGAATCTTCAAAATTGTGATACGTCAGAACTCATAAAGAATAATGAAGTGAAATGTACAGTGGGATTGTTGATGTAGTGTTATGAGGTGAAACAGATGGCTAAAGTGTTGGTACTCATGTTGTCTTGCCCGCTATATTTACTAGCGGTTCTCCAGAGGGTCGTTTCACATAATTTTTATATATTACTGAATTGTGTAACTCATTTAAATGTTAAATAGTGTAAGTAATTTAGATCTATCAAGTAATTATTCAAATATGTCAATAAATGTAACTATAGGTTCACTATAACATTCTATTAGAACAATGTGGGGATCCAGAGGATAAAAAGATTGATGAGATCAACATGTATTATGATTGTCATTACATTTTTCCATGCGAAGCGGCGTGGAAAATATTAGTTTGAGTATAAAACTCCACCTATAATGTGTTTGAATTTTCATCTTCCAGAAGAGCATAATGTATTGTATAATGATAATGATCAGTTGAACGCAATAAAACACAAGTAAAGAAAACCATAACATGTTTTAAGTTGGTTATGGGCAAATAAGAAAAATCCGAAAGTACGGAATTTGTCTTTCCTAAAAAAATCATTTTAGTACTCAAAAACAAAAGAATGCACACCTAGGAAATTAGGTTTGTTTTTATTAGTACGAATTTACTATATTCCACCAAAATTGATAAAGTCATGGATGCAGTACATTTGACCAAGGGTGGTGTATTTCTTATCTATAGATACAGATGACACTTTCTACAACTATCAAATTTAATAGTGGAATTTTTCTTAATGCAATATCTAGCGACATAACTTCTCTTCTTCTTTCGAAATGAAGAATTGGGCATTCTAGATTTAGGGTTACTTTTAATATAGACCAAGATTTCGATCATTAATAGTACTCCACTAGCAAAATTAATGGTGTATGCGCATCTCATTATTTGGGGCGAAATCTCAATGATGCATAGCCATTATTTTGAAACTCTGGACAAAACATTGAAACACGTGATGAGATCTTAAAACAATTCTAATACGCAGCTTCCATTTGGTAACAAAATAATAATTCTTGGTGGAGATTTTCATCAAATTTTGTCCATTATTCCAAAAGGCAGAATAGACATAGTTCACACAGTGATCAAATCTTTGCATTTATGGACTCATTACATAGTTTTGAAGTAGACCAAGAATGTGGTGCTGCAAAATCACAATTTATATCCCAATTTTGTCAAGTTAAAAAATTTGTCAGCTCGATAAATAGTATAGGAGATGTAATATTTGGAGGACCAAATGAATAGTTTCGTTCAAATTGAAACCCATGTTATCTATTATTGAAAGATGATGGTGACCATGTTTCGTCAATTGTGTCCAGCACATATCAACAATTTGGAAAAACTACTGAATGCTTCGCTTATTTGGAGGGTCGTGCTATTCTTTCCCCAACACTTGATGTCGTCGATTTGATTAATAAACATATGATGTCATAAAATAATGAGCATGTAAAGTATATGTTAGCTCTGATAATGCATACGAATTCGATTCAAACATTGACATATTGTAGAACGTCCACTCACCAGAGTTTCTAAATACCATTAAGTGTTATGGATTGCCGAACTATGAGCTAAAATTAAAAATTAAAATCTCACTTATGTTATTGAGAAATATCGATCATTCCCTTGTGTTGTGTAATGTTGGTTGTTAACTTGACGATCATATTGTATAAGCTAATATTTCTCAAGGAAGCAATGCAGGTGAATTGTTGTTAATCCCTAAAATGACTGTTACATTATTCAATCCAAGGTTGCCTTTCAAGTTCCAACGATGAAGATTTCCTCTGACTGTGTCATATGCTATGATGATCAACAAAACTTAAGGGCACTCTCTCTATCACGTTGGATTTTTTCCTGAAAAAGCCAGTTTTCATTCATGGCCAGTTATACGTTGCTATATCAAGGGTGACCAATCGTAAGGGTTTTAAAATATTGATCGACGATGATGAGAATAAACATAGTAACAAAGTAACAAATGTTGTGTATAAGGAAAATTTTCATAATTTGTAAAATGCATTCCGTCTAATAACAATCATTTTATGAATCAGGTTATGTCATTATGAATACTATTCGATCTTAAAATAACATTTAAATTATTTATATAGAGAGAGCGGTTATGGTAAAACTATCTCTGGTGTGAGAACCAGTAATGGTTCATACCGAAATACACACACAGAGATATATATAACTTAAGTATACATATATACAATTACTTATTTAAATATTTTAATACATTTAAAATAATTATTTTTATTTTAGATAAAATAAAACAAAAAATTATCGTCCAACGCACGGGTACAATACTAGTTCTGGATAGGTACGTTGAAGATTACAAATCTTTACATCTATATGTTATGATTCCATCTTGAAAATAGGCAAAATATCTAGTTTTCATGAATATCACAAAGTTAAATAAACGAAAGGAACAATATATTTTTTTTTGAATTTATTATTTACGTACTGAACTTAACAATTATTTTTGAGAAATTTTTCGTTTCATTTTTTATATCACCCGCGAAAATTACGAATTTTACACTGGTATAAATAATAATTATAATAAATTCATCGATATCCCAAAAGAAATGTTTATAAGATACCATGTATGGATGTATAATCCAAAAATAAAATTAAAATACAAAAATAAATTTTTTCCTGATCAAAATCACGTAAAACAAAATATTTGTACAACTGTTATTTATTTCTAGGATGGCAATTAATTAGGTCTAACTTCTAAGTCGAGTTTATCCGGGCCTTCCACCCATCCTGCAAAGGTCTAAAGGACCTTGATTCAAGATCCCAATGGATAGACATGTGTAGATCTATTATTACACCCGTTTAATAATATAAAATTACTAATATATTTTAGTAAAAGTACAATTTTTTTCTAAATAAATAACATATATTAATACGTTTTTTATTAATGTGGTTTAGAATTTTTTATCACTTTATTCTAATTTTATTTTAATTTATTTTTTAAATTAAAACAAATATATTGTACTAAAATAATGAGAATGAAAGAGATAAAATAATTAAATATGAATGTTAATAATTGATTGGTTGACAATGTATTATTCAAATGTTTGTGATTCTTAATTCTAAACACAAAAATGTAAAACGACAAGAAACAAATTGAGTAAAAAAAAATAAAAATGGGACAATTGCCAAATACTATATAGGAAAAAATATTTTTGTCAAATACTCTAAATAATTATACAAAATATCAAATAATCTAACCAAAAATAAATAATTACAAGGTTACTCATATTAAAAGTAATATGATAATAATATTAATAAACAACACACCACCACCACCACTACTCCATCCCACCTCTCGCCGGCCATCCCCGCCGCCGCCGCTGCCACTGTCTGGTCGCCGGCCTCCGCCGCCGGAGATTTTTCCGACGACCACCGCCGGAAAATTTTCCGGCAAGTTATTATTATTTTTTTTTTTTGCCCAACAAACATAAATTAAGAAATCTCACTATAAAGTAAGAAATTTTCTTACTTTCCCATACATAAAGTATGAAATTTTTACTATAAAGTATGATTTTTTCTTTTTTTTTATATATATAAATTAAGGATGTCTTTTTTTTAGGAAATAAAGTAAGAAATTTCACTATAAAATAAGATTTTTTTTTTACTTTTTCGATTATAAAATAATAAATTTTCTTACTATATAGGATATAAAGTAAGAAACTTTATTATCTTTTCGAACATAAAGTTTGAGATTTCACTATAAAATAATATATAGTTGAATTAAATAAGAATTACATAATAATAATTTGCTATTAAGTAAAAAAAAAAATTCTATTTTTTTGGGCGAAAGAAAAAGTGTGTAATAAACAAGGAATACATAACAAAATTTGCACATCAAGCAAGAAACATTTGCAAGCAAATAAAATACTTTATTTCATCAAGTATGAATTTTTGGACATTAAATAAAAAACTTGTGTACATATAGTAAGAATTTCGGACATAGTAAGAAATATATCCGGTGATCGGAAATATTTTTGAACATTAAGTAAGAAATGTTTGGAAATATAGTAAAAAATTGTCTGGGTTGAAAAAAAACTGACTACACTGACTCCATGGACATGTAGTAAGAAATTCAGACATACAGAAGAAATTTTTTGGGCGAAAAAAAAAACGCTGAAAATAAATTTCGGCAGCCGAAAAATATTTTCCGATAATCGAGAAAAAAAACCGGTGACAGGAAAAGAATTCTGACGGGCGGAAAATTTTCCAGCTTGCCGACGGCAGCAGGTGAGGCGACAGCTACCTACTACCCCAATTATTATTATTAGTAGTAGTAGTAGTAGTAAGGTATTTTGATTATTCATATCACAATTTTAAATGAGCACTAGATGTAGGACTAATTAACAAATGAACGTCCACTTTAGGATTATTTGACAATTTTCCCGGTTAATCGAGATTTGGAAATAGAATGTCCATATCCAAACCCGTTTAAAGTATTAAATTTTAGTGTGAGTGTTTCGAACCCGACTCCTACCTGAATTATTCATTTTATCACTTGCCACTTCAATTATTTTTCGAAAGTATAATATTTAAAACTTGCATTTGTTTTTTTAGAAAAAGAAAGCTTAATGAAAACAGTGCTCGATAAATTTATTTTATATCAAATAATAATATAAAATGCCAGATCACACATAAAGTAAAAAAAAAAATAGAAAGAGAAAACGATAAAAGGTTTATGTGGTTACATGCTAACATGCGATAGTTTATCAATAACCCAGGTCCATTGATCTTTTTATTATGTATTTTCCAGTACTTTTGGCCCCTCCTTTTAACAAAAAGATGTGGTTCCAATTTTTGTCCTAAATCAAAGAATCTAAACATATTAAAATACTATTAACAGTTGACAAATAATCGTGGGACCAAAGCCATAAGGTTGGAAAATACCTTTGATCATCGCAACAAGTAGAAGATAAGTCACGTAACCAACAGCACTAGTTTGGTTTGGTTTGTTTTACGAGTTAGGTTTCAGAATCGAATCAATTCCGAGACTTTATTTTTTATTTTTTGAAACAAAAGATGAAGAGAAGGAAAAACAAAATTGATTAATTCATAAAGCTTATATAGGAAAGGTTCACATGGGAATTATTGTCTTGTGAGAACTAGAAACAAATTATGTTCATTGGATCTATTAAATAAATGGAAAATTTTATTTTTATTATTTTATTTAGTTATCTCAATTCATTATCTTATGTGAAAATTAGAAATTAATCATAATCATTGGATCTCATTAAAGAGATGTAGGGAATTATTTTTATTATTGTAATTATTTGAACTCATATGTTTTCATATTTAATAATAAGCGGTGCTAATTAATGAGATGTGCAGTGCTATTCTTTCAGGTAAATGATGCAAATATTTAGTCACCTAGCTGAGTATCGTCCAAATTTTGAAACTAATAATGATTTTATTTCCTTACATTTTTTCAAGTGCAATATATATCTTAAATCGTAGATAATGTAAAGATTTAATTTGATACATTTTTCACAAACGAGTAAGTTATGGTGTTTTGAATAAATGATTTTTTTTTAAATCTTGCGTACACATATTTACTTTTAGACCAAATTTGAATTTTGTTATTTTTGTAAAAATAGAAGCAGTGTTTATATAGTACTTTTTATAATGTGGGTGTTATTTTATAAACTAGCAAAATTTATCTAATTCGATTTTATCCATCCATATTATTCGATCCAAATGTTCACTAATACCTCTCTCTCTCTCTCTCACTATATATATATATATATATATATATATATATTATATATTATATATATATATATAATTTTATGGGAGTTTTTACGATGTATTCATAAAAAAAAATTTATTTGATTAGAACTATTAGATTAAAAATTATTTATAAAAATTGATAGACCGATAAATATAAATATAGGAGGATGGGGATATAGTATATTAAAATCCATATAACCAAAATTAATATCAATTACTACGAAATATTCCTATTTGAGCCTAAAATAAAAGGCTGTGATCATGTATCGTAGTTTATAGAGTCCAATAGATTAAATATACGGGTTCACATGTCAATGAAGATTATTGGGCTTGTTATATTAATCCAAGAGCAAAGCGCATTATGTCCAATCCCATTTGCCCATGGAGCTCAAGGGTGTGTTGCAATATACGTAATTGAATTACACAATTTGATACTTAATTAAATATCTCCAATTTTCATTATTATTTAAAGGAAATATATGTAGTTTTGGGAATTCATATTCTGACCGAATAAGAATTGTTTCCTTGTATAAATAACTGGTTGAAAAAAAATCACACCAAAGTTCCAAACGTGTAAATACTAAATCTAAAGGCCAGTGCATTGCCAACTAACCTGAGACAAAATAAAAGGTCAAGCGATCGGCGCGTGGCGGTGCACACTATGAAAAATCACCTGCAACCGGCGGTTCGGGTAAAGTAACAGTGGCTTACGAAGCATGAAAAAAATTGGAGCTGTGGGCCACGTGTTAAGATGAGGCAGATTTCGTGAGGGTGTGGTGTGGACTCCAATTAAAAGCTACCTGTCGTTAGGTTTTGTTTCTGGGGAGGTCTTTGCATCTATCAAATGCAAAAGAAATTGTTAGGTTGTGTTTGGTTGGAAAACAGAGATATAGTAATTTCCTTTTGGAACGTCATTATTCTTTCTTTGAGTTTCCGACTTATCGATCACATAAAGTTATTATGTTAGAATCGGTGTATCGTCGTTACATAATTAATTATAGGGACAACTCCATTATGTAAATAATTTGGAGCAATTTTCAAACTCATTATAAGAAAGTATAAAAGTATATAGGGTGCGGATATACGCACCCAAAAATATTATTAATTGACCTCAATTGATAAGAACACCTTAAAGAAATTTAAAATACATTTATTTTTACTAAATCAACCCCACAAACACCCCATTTTACCCTCATATAATATAATAAATAATATAATAATAAAAATAAAACAAAAAAGAAATAATAAAATTAAATTAAAAAGGAAAAGGAAAAGAAAAAGAAAAGTGCTCTTTAGTTTTCTTCTGCACAAACCCACCGTCTTCACGAGTCGGCCGATTGATCTTAAGAACAAAAACTCCAGTTTTCGGTAAAGATAAAAACAGTAATTTGCGTTTCATTGTTAAAGAAAGCATTATTAATGAGAAAAATCAAAAAACAGTGTTCAAGTCTGCCCACATCTTCACATCCTGTGGGAGGCCTTTGAAATTCGTGTGAAAGCCGACAATTTGAGATAAAACCCAACCATCCCCATATGGGTTTTTTTCCTCTTTCACTCCAAAATCACTTCTCAGCTTCTCAATTAGTGTTTATGCTCTGCTCCTTTCCTCAGTTTCTTCCCCCTCTAAACTCTCCTATGGTGTCACTTTCTTGAGTAATCCCTTGTCTGATTTTTTCTTCTTCTTTTTTTCTTTTTTTTTCCTTTTTTGTATATTCATGATGTGCCATTCAGAAACAGAATCAGGCAGAAGGGGAAAATGATGGATAAATATATATTATATGTATATATAATTGCATAAATTTTATTTTTTTCAATTTTAATGATATATTGTGATAAGGTTATTTTAGTATTTTTATTTATAACTATTTTTGTTTAAAATATTTGGGGTCAATTAATAATATCTTGGGGTGCGTATATCCGCGCCCAAATCTATATTCTTGTCAAATAATTTAAGTAGTTACTAAAATTTTCATTTAGTCTCATCAAAAATACAATTCTAAATTTACAACCTTATTAAAATAATAATAATAATAATAATAATAATAATATAAATAATAGCAATAATCACCACCACTACCATCACCCCGTTGACCACCGACAACTACCTGGACATTGTTGATGATTTTTTTCGCCGACCGTCCGACGGGAGAAATACTCGACAAGTTCTTTATCACCAAAAAAGAAATTGTGTCCCCAAGTTTTTCTTTTTGTACAAAATTTTTCAAAATATAAAGTAAAAAATATTGGACATCAAGTAAGAATTTTTAATTAGAATATTTGAAATTTTCGAAGTTCCAATTTTTTTTATTTTTAATTGTTGTAGTTTTTAAAATATATATGAGATTAAATGAGAAAATAGAACTAACACATTGAGATTTTGAATTTAATAAAAAGAAATTGAAATTGAACCATTTAAAATATTTAAATCAAAATAAAAAAATCACATTAGAAGAATTTTGAAATTTTGAATTTAAGTGAGAAAATAGAAATAACATTTTTAATAAATTCAAAAAAAAAAAAGAAATTGGACTTGAACTATTTTCAAATATTTGAAGTTAGAATTTGAAATTTTAATTTCAAATAATTGAAGATAGTTGTGAATCAAAGTCCGCGTAGTTCTCACTTAGTTTACTTACCTTAGGAATCGAAAGCGGTGGTGCGGGGGGTATCATGTTCATCCATTTACCGACTCATTGCTAGATCTCACATCATAATACGTCTCGCTCTCTTCATCTTCGCTGAGAATATTTTTTTATTTGCGTCGATCGGTGTTGACCCAATCATGCAACAACATTTGATACTCGAGATTGTGGGGTCTGATCTTGGATCTCCACTGGTCCAGCATGTACCCCCCTTCACTAAATGTTTGTTCGACTGAAACCGTTGATACGGGAATGGCCAAGATCTCCCTCGCAATGATGTTAACAATGAGATAAAGTGATTTCCTCGATTCCCACCAATTCAAAATATCAAACTCTTTGTCAGCTTCATTATCCCCCGTCATTCCATACTCAAAATCCGTTGTTAGATAAGTTTCAAGTTCTCGATAAGGGCTAGAACATAATGAGTAACCCGAACGCCCCATTCGTAAATTTTTTTTTCGAAAATCCTGAAATTCCTCGATTTCATCGTCGCCGTCACCACTTCTACTAGGATTACCACTTCTAATAGAAGTTTGTCACTCATAATTACTCATAGGAAGAGGACCATCAAAATCTAAACTACATTCTTTAAATATATCAAATAAATACTTTTTCGCATTTTGAATAATATTTCCAACGGAAGGATATTCAAACTTTTCAAACGGCAACAAAGCATCATAATAAATGTTAAGATAAAGTTCTAAACCACTTTTTCTATAATTAGGATCTAATAATTTAGCAACTAAAAATATATTTAGAATGTAAAAAAAATACTTCAATAATTTTTTTATTATAAAAACAACATATTCTTCCAATCGTTCATTTCTCATGCACTCCCTAAAGATGAATGCAATTTTAACACATGCTCAATAACAAGGTGAGAAGTAAGATGATAAACACCGAGAAATAAATTAGAAGTATCATTAAACACCTTTAAAAGTTTTTTCAAATAATAACATGTAGTCCATTGGTTTGTATGTAACATAATTCCAGTTTCTTGTTGGCTAAAAAATGAACACGTCAACTCTCTATACGAATATGTATCTTTTGATAATTTATATGTAGAGTTCCAACGGGTAGGTACATCGGTTGAAAAAAAAAATCCTCCTGACCCGTTTTTCTTACAAATTTCACCCATTTTCGTTGCAAAGATTTATTTTTATGAATACACATGACCGTAGCTCTAATAGGAGAATGTTCATTTTTCAAAGCATTCAAACCATATTGAGCACACAAATTCAAAATATGACAAATGCATCTAATATGAAAAAATAAGCCACCAATAGATGATTTACGAATGCTAATAAGCTCATTAATACTCACCATATTAGGAGTTGCATTGTCAAATGAAATAGAAAATATATTTTCAACTAGACCATACTCTTGACAAATCATATGAATTATTTAACAAATATTATGTGCATTATAAGGAGGTTTAAAATCTCTAAATGAAAGCAAACGTTTTTGTAAAGTCCATGACATATCAACCCAATAAAATGTAACATCCATATAAGAGTTTCATTTCCAATGATCTCTCCAAATATCCGAGCAAATTGAAACTTTTTTTGGTAAACTAGCAAGCTCATTACATATGTTTAACTTATATTAACCAATAACTATTTCAATATCACGAGTAAGGGTAGAGCGTGGGTCTCTCGTACTCAAGGGATTAAAAGAAAGTTGGGTGAAATTTTCATATAAATCATCATTGTCAAAATTAAAAGGAAGAGATCAAGAAGAAACAAATTTTGTCAATTCCTTTCTATGAGTAGCGTCGGAATATGTAAATAAAGAAGAGGAGTTCGTACTTACCTGTCCTCCTTGTAGTTGCGTTTGAGTCTTATCGATACTGACTTTGTCGGGGTATTTGTTGTTGAGATGGTTGCGCATATTCCCATATCCTCCTCCTTCTAGGAATTGGTAAGATGATAGACAATAGTTGCAAGTGATACGGTACCTCTTTTTTTATTTTTCGCCATCTTCCTGAGGCGGCTCATTTGCGAGTGTCGGGATCTCGATTTCTTAAAAATGCCGGATTTTAATTCCGTTGTTGCTCGAAGATGAGGCTCGGGTAGGATGGATTAGAGGAGGCAAATCATCGTTCTTCACCTCCTCTTGATCGGGCATAGACAGTTTTCACTGGTAAAGGCGGCAGCATCTCGATAAATTCAACCAATGTCAGTATCACTCCAATCTTTGTAAATATCGATGGGGATAGGATTGTAGTCACCGACCGATGAAGTGTTGTCATGTGATAAGCCAAAGAAATGTACGTTGGGGTCATCATCGAGTACTATACTCTTCCCCTTATCGGCTCGAAGACAACGAGAAGAACCTCCATGGCTTGCCCTTTTTTTTTTATATAGATTAATCCAAGAAAAAAAGAAAGAAAGAGTAGTAGTAGTAGGCTAAAGTAGTATGATTATATATTTAGAATTATAACACTAAATTTAATTAAGTTTAGGAAGACTTGATAATTAAAGAAACTTAGTAAATCACTAAATTTGCAAGAAGAACAATGTAGAATAGAGAGATCATAGAAGATAATATATTTGTGTCAGAGAAATGAGTTAGGAATGAGGGATAATTATAGGAGTTAAAAAATCAGAAGAAAAAAAAAGCGGGAGAACTGCCGGTTTAGACCAAACTGGCCGGTTTCGGTTCAAACCGGTGGTTTGATCAACGGTCATTTCATATGAACCGTTGATTTCAAATCAGACGTTGACTACGCCCAACGGGTCTATTTTGACCGGTTGAACCGCCGGTTTGCACCGGCGAATCTTTTTTTTTTAAAAAAATCTCAAACCACCGGTTTCCGGTTAAAAAATTTGAGGAACCGGAATGACCATTTTAACGGCGATTTGGGTTCTAGTTCAAATCATGGTCAACAGTTTCTCCACCCGTCGACCGGCGGTTTGTTCGGTTCGCCCGAACCGGTGGTCATGTCTATAACTATGCACCATCTAACATGTAAATGTGCATTAACAAACTATTAAATGTGCAATAAAATTATTAAAACTTGGATTAAAAAAGCATGGCATATAATGCAAATATTTTTATATTTCTAATCGTGTGTCGATGTACTTCTAATGTGCATCAACATTGGTAGATACATTGAATTTTATTTTATTTTTTTGGTTTTTCGAAATAACTCTAACTCAAATTTTTAAATGTACAAAACTTGTTGGGAAAAATGGCATGAGTATTATTTCTTAGAAAGTAAGGAATAATATTTTGTAATTTATTTTTACAATATTTTTATATTTTGGGAATTATATAGAGATTTAAATAGAGAAGAGTTATTAATTGAGGAGAGAGAAATATAAATATGTAATTTTTATTAATTAATAATATTAATGTTCATTTAAATATTA
>BMAC01000039.1:2470861-2488585 GCA_014905375.1 Phtheirospermum japonicum
ATTTTTTAATGTCTTGCACATAACTTTTGTCCGAAGATAGTAAAGAAAAAAGCGCAATATACTCTATTACCTGCCAAAAGTTTATTATTACATTTTTTATTCAGGTTCAAATGTTATTATTACTCTGAGAAGGTAGGTGCAATTTTTTTTAAAATAAAAATAAAAATAATGTACTTTTTAAGTTTTCAACTTTAAAAGGAAAATTAACGATGGCAAGGAAAAATAATTATTTATCATGAGAAATTCAAATTGAAGTGCAAATAGTTAGAATGCAATTCAAACTTCATCATTGAGAAAAAGTGGGTATTTAATTTTAAAAAACCAATATATAATACCAACTTGTAATAGAGTATATTGACTCATCAGTGCACTCCACGTAAAGATTAGTGAACTTAATTATTAACAAAGTAATTATTTAATATTAAAAGAAAAATATTGCCGGAATATAACATTTATAATTAATTAACACAAAAAAAAAATTTATGTACCTGTTGCCAAGACGTGCATGTAAATTGATGACCAATTGCTCCTCCGCCTCATTCAGAAGCCCTCGCTTCAAGTCGGGGCGGAGATAATTAGTCCACCGGAGGTGGCAGCTCTTCCCGCAGCGACTATATTTATATAGTCGCCGGAATATAACATTTATAATTAATTAACACAAAAAACAATTATGTGCCTGTTGCCAAGACGTGCATGTAAATCGATGACCAATTGCTCCTCCGCCTCATTCAGAAGCCCTCGCTTCAATTCGGGGCGGAGATAATTAGTCCACCGGAGGTGGCAGCTCTTCCCACAGCGACTATATTTATATAATCGCCATGCCCAAACTCATCCATATGTTTCTTTTTAAAATCCAAACCCCAAAAAAAATAAAAAAATTAAGGGATGATAAAGATAGTTTTTACTTCTGGGAAATTGAAATGAGAGTCTCTATCCATATACCATATAGACAAGGCCCCCGTAAACTTGAGCTACTCTATCTTGGAGACCTGCAACAATGCCGAACTCTCTCTCGGCATAAAGTATAAGGTTTGGCCGAACTTCGACTTTTATCAAGTGCCTAACTTGGTAGAAATCAAGAAGGCGGTTAAGAGAGGCACATACAATAGCACTAGAACCAGAGAGCCCAGTCTGATATAATTGAAGCAAACAAAATCGACGAAAAGAGTTAAAGCCCATATTTAGCACAAAAAAACGAAATATTAATAAAAATGGATAATTAAGGTACCTTGAGGTTTGATCCAATTATTTGGGAAAAAAACTACGTACAAAAAAAACCATGTGAATTGAGTACAAAAATAAAAAATAAAATAATAATAATAATAATAAATACATGTAATGGCCACATGTGAGAAAAATTATGCATTCGACTTTTATTTACTTGTACAAGTTATGAATCGCTATATATTCACAAAGCCATACACCACAGATCATGTTTTAAATGAAGGAAACAATGAGGGGCGCATGTTAACCTAATTAGAGCCAAACTCTCCCGATTCTACTTTTCAAGCTCCTCCCACTTGCATTTATGTAAGCTAGATCAAATAATAGTCATTGCCTTCTGAAAATATCCGTATCTTAATCCCCTTACCCACACATAACCGTATATTTACATGAAACTGTAAAACCTATGTAGAGAAAACTGAAATGCTCTCAGATGCAAGTTGGGTGAAAAAATTGTTCGTGCAAACAGAACACAAAAAAAATCATATACCTCATTACACAATAAATGCTCTTATCTCAACTATATCTCAAGTAACTAAGTTTTCATTAAAACCAAATGGAAAAAGTATTACGCTTCAATTTATTGACAATAGGATCACAAAGCTGAGAACTCACGGAGCAAAGACAATCAGCTAATTCGGTACGTAGCAGAAAGATAGCAATAATTTTGATCTCCGACGCGTCATTGTACAGTCTAGTAACTGAGGAACATGGTACAGTTGTGATATATCAAAGAAAAAACTYACACTYGATCAGAAAATTGAGTTTATTATTAAGAAGCAACAATGGCAACWATAAATCCAAAATTAAAAAATAAATATAATTATTAATCATCCCAATCAAGAAGGTAGCAGACCAGAATCTCAATTTACGGCAAAATTTGAACAGCAGACTAAATCTATAATTAGGGCAAGAATTTTGTTACCTGTCGGCCGTGTAACCGTAATTTCAGATTTGAATACAATATACAAAGATTGTCGGAAAAGAGCCCAGTCTGCCGGAGGACGGCAGCGGCGAGGTTGGAGATAGTCTGCCAGAGGATGGCAGCGATGAGGTTGGAGACAGTCTACCGGAGGACGGGCGCGGCGAGCGGCAGCGCAGCGGTGGAGGCGGAGGCTGGAGTACAAAAAACAAAAGGCGGAGGCGGAGGCTTCAGGCAGCGGTGGAGGCGGAGGCAGAGCTTCAAAATTTCAACAATGGCGTAGAGGCGGTGGGAGGGATAGGCCGCGAGTAGCCCGCGTGTAGCCCGTTCGAGAAGGGAGAGTTTTAATTTTGTTATTGTTCTGATTTTAGAGATTAAAACAGGAAATAAAAAAAAATTATGATGTGGCGAATGCAGATCGTCGGATGAGACACGGATCAACGGTTAAAATAAGTTGCTTGAGTTGGACGCGGATCGGTGACATGACATTAGCAGACTACTTTCTACGGCGGTTTTAATAGAACCGCCGTTAAATATCATCACATTTACGGCGGTTTCTAATAGAACCGATGTTAAATCTACTGCAATAATTAACTCATGAACTAATTAATGTCGGTTTTTCAGGAACCGCCGTGAATACGTGTCAATTCAAGGCGCTTTCTTAAAAACCGCCGTTAATTAGTTCAGTTTTAACGTTAGTTTTCATAAAACCACCGTAAAATGTACGATTCTACGGCGGTTTTATGAAAACTGCCATTAAATGACCGATTTAACGGCGGTTTTTTGGAAAACCGCCGTAAAAAAGTATTTAACGGCGGTTTTTTCCAGAACCGCCGTTAATCAGCCGCCTTTGTATCCTGTTTCTGCAGTAGTGTACCTATATTTTGTAGCAGATACTTTCTTATACAGTTTTATATTTATAATTATTTATTAGTTTTGGAGTTTTCTAATACCAGTTTAATTGAAACTAGTAGACCAAGATTTTATTTTATATTAAAAATTCGCTTGAAAAACATAAATATAATAATCCAGTGGTATCGTACTTTTGTGCCACTATGACCCTTTTCTAATAAAAAAATCAAGAAAAAGTCCATTGATATTTACACTATTATAATTTGACCTGATCATTAGGCGGATTTTTGGGGATTTGTACAGATATGGAAAGTTGGAAAGACGTGCGGAACCCTACCTGCTCCCCAAAGGAAATCCTAAAGTTTTACAGATCTACCCCAACCATTTCGGGGGGGGGGGGGTGATGGGGGGGACGAGTTGATGTGGCTTGAACAGGCAGATCCGAATTGGGGTAGACTTGATCTGGGATCACTAAGGAGATATCCAATGGCCTGACTTGTTTTACCTCCGTGGGGTCCTGAGCTGACTTTCTCGAGGAGTTCAGGAAAACAGATGGAGATAAGGAAGGAATTACCCTAACTCGGGATAATCCTGATCTGACCTCTTTTCTAGAGTGAGATTAAGGTCAAAAGGCTTAGTCAGGGAAAAACATCCTGACCTAATTTAAATCCGCTGAGAAGGATTATAAGAGGGCAGGCTTGTGGAAGACCAGGAGCTCTGGCTTCCCAAAAGGGAACAGGTGGGACCACTTGTCATGGTTATTTGCATAACAGCCCGAGATTCGCGGACTTTTTTTTCGAGATCCCGGAAGGGGTCCCCACTGGGGAAAATTATAAATAGCTCAACCCCAAGGCTGAGAGAGGTATGACATTCTTGTGCATTCCTTTCATTGCTCATTGAAATACCTAAAATGCTTAAATGACTTAAGCATTGGAGAGGTTTCCACCGGAAAACCCCCGGTGGTCCCTTTCTAACGTGTTTATGGGTGCAGGTCAGGTCTGTGTCAGGTGAAGGCTTGATCTCAGGCGTGGTTGAATTTTTGGGTGAAACAATTGGCGCAGTCCGTGGGAAACTCATCTAGGCTAAGACGTGAGATAACATGACTTCCGACGGACTCTGGCAGAATTTGGTGGTGGAGCTGGGTGGTACGCCAAGCTCCGCCGCTCCGATGGGTGCGTCGAACATGGCAAAACCGTCAGCAGCAGGACCATCAACAGCAGCACGCCCAGGCACAGCGCAACCTCCCCCTAGTGGGACTGCGCAGGTTGACGGTGGGTTGTTGAACGATACATTTCTCAGGCAATTGTCTGAAGTCATCGGTAAGGCCGTTGAAGTGGCTGTTGATAGGAAGTTTGCGGAGTTCTCGACGCCCCCGTCCAAAACACCCCCGTCCCAGGCTGTCCCACTGCCAGAAATGGAACCACCGCGCGCCCAGCGCACGGTCCGGACTCCTCTCCAGGAGGAGGAGGAGAATCTTTCTGCTTCTGAAAGTGAAACATCGAGCCAAACCAATCTGGACCTCACTGAACAAATGCAAAATCTGCAGAAAGAGGTCAGAGAGTTTAAAAGGAAGATGGCGAGCACAGATGCGGTGCCGACGCAGAGGGGTATGCCATTTACGGAGGCGGTTATGCGCGATGACGTGCCAGCCTCTTACAGATCCATGGGCTTTGATACAACGGGACGACAGACCCGTGGGGTCACCTGAGCTGATTTGAGATTGCGGCGACTTTGCATAAATTCTCAGATGCAATCATGTGCCGATTCTTCCCAACGACCTTTACAAAATCAGCCCAGCTCTGGTTTACCCAGTTTCCGCCGCGCTCTGTCAGCAATTTCGACGAATTCAGCTCGGCATTCCTGCACCAATTTACTAGCTGCAAGAAGTACCAAAAGATGCCGTTGGAATCGTTCAGCTTGAAGTAAAAGGACAATGAAAAATTGCGTACATACATCAAGCGATTCACAGATGCAAAACTGGAGGTGTCGTCAGCATCTGAAGAGCTCTTGGTTAACGCTTTAGCACAGGGGCTCAGGAGAGGGGAATTTTTTCAGTCGCAGGTTGTGAAGCCAGCGCTGAAATTTGGAGAGCTGTTGGAGCGCGCATAAAAATACATTCACCTGGAGGAAGCCTTGAAAATCAAGGAAGAAGGAGATAGGAAAAGGGACCGGCCTGATAGGGAGGAGAGGGTGCCGATGAAAAAATCTAGGCCAGACTTGGCTGGGGGACGACCTCGTTTTGATAGATACACACCCCTAGCAACACCTCAGGGAGAGATTCTGCAAGCAATAGAGCGGCACCCTGATCTCAAATGTCCTAAAACTTACTCTCAAAAACCGCGAAAAGAAAGATCTGACCGATTTTGCAGATACCACAATGAGTATGGTCATGACACAGAGCAGTACACTCATCTGAAGGATGAAGTAGAGAGAATGGTGCAGGCTGGGTACCTCAAAGAGTATGTGAAGGTGAGGAGAGAGGAGCCCAGGTCTGACTTACGCAGGCGCGATCGACCTCAAGGGAACAGGCATGAACAAAATAACGGACAAAACAGCAGGAGGCGAAGTGACCAAGTCCAGGTCATACGAGGGGAAATCCTAATGATCACAGGAGGCGAGTGGGATGAGCATTTTAAACGAACCCCAAACAGTTATGTCCGAGCTGCAAAGGACCTGATCAGGAAATCACGAGAGGTTGGTCAGATAACCCAAGCCAAAGCATATGTTTCGGATCAGAGGATGAGAATGGAATCTTGGCCCCTCACATGGATGCCCTAGTCATAACAGCTACTATTGCAAATTATAATGTGAGACAGGTATTTGTGGACACAGGGAGCTCGGCTGATATCTTATTCTATGACTGTTATCGAAAGTTAAAACCTGGTGTCGAAATGGAGGAGGTGACAACCTTGTTAGTGGGATTTGCAGGAGGAGCTTTGAAGCATTTAGGGGCAGTAAGGCTTTTGGTAACTTTAGGAGAAGAGCCACATAGGCTAACTAAGACAGTGCGATTCCTAGTAGTGGATGCACCATCTTCATACAATGTTATGCTGGGACACCCTCCCTGAGTCAATTCCAGGCGGTGATCTCAGTATACCATATGAAGTTGAAGTTCCCTGCTCAGGACGGAACAGGTGAGGTTAGGGGTGATCAGTATGCATCTAGACAAGCATACGTCGAGTGTATCCGACGTAATGAAGAAGAAAGACAAAATAAGAGAGCCAGGATAGAGAGCGTGACACCAGAGCTGGCCCAACGAGAGGAGGGTTTGATGATGGTAGAGGTGGTCCCAGGGGATAATAGTAGGGTAGTGAGAGTGGGAACAACCATGAGCCCAGAAATTCTGGTAGACCTGGTCCAATTTTTGAGAAGCAATGCTGACGTCTTTGCTTGGTCTCCTCAAGATCTGGTAGGAATAGATCCAACAGTTGTCCAGCACCACCTCAATATCAACCCTGGAGAAAAGCCAGTTAAGCAGAGAAAGCGCAACTTTGGCCCTGAAAAGGAGGCGGTCATTGAAGCTAAAGTCGGAAAATTGTTGAAAGCCAAACATATTCAAGAGATACAATTCCCTGAGTGGCTTTCCAACGCAGTGTTGGTCCCCAAAATCCCGGAAGATTGGCGTATGTGTATAGATTTTCAGGATCTCAATCGTGCCTGCCCTAAGGATCACTATCCTTTGCCAAGGATAGACCAGTTGGTCGACTCCACGTCTGGCTATGAGTTGTTAAGCATGATGGACGCCTCGCAAGGCTACCATCAGATCAGGCTAGCGGAGGAGGACTGGAAGCGGGTCAGTTTCATAACCCCAAAGGGAACCTATTGCTACGTGGTCATGCCGTTTGGGCTCAAGAATGCAGGCGCCACATATCAGCGATTGGTGGATAAGATGTTTAAGGCTCATCTGGGAAGGAACATTGAGGCATATGTCGATGACATGTTAGTCAAAGAGTGAAGGCAGCTTCTCGTGTGGAGGACCTAAGGGAAACCTTTGACACCTTGAGAAGATACAGGATGAAGCTTAACCCCAAAAAGTGCGCATTTGGGGTCAGAGCTGGTAAATTCCTGGGGTATATATGGTCACAGAAAAGGGAATCGAGGCCAACCCAGAGAAGGTAAGGGCCATCATGGACATGCAGGCCCCAAGGAATGTCAAAGAGATGCATTGCCTGGCGGGCCAAATTAATGCTCTGAGCAGGTTCATCTCGCGCTCAGCTGAGAAAACCTTTCCGTTCTTCCAGGCCTTGCGTAAGAAAGCTAGATTTCAGTGGAGTGATGAATGCCAGGAGGCGTTCCAGATGTTGAAGGAGCGCCTGGCTAGCATGTCGCTGCTCACTAAGCCAATTCAGGGTGAACCTTTAATCCTATACTTGTCTGTTGGGCAGCAGTCTGTGAGCTCGGTCTTGCTCAGAGAGGAAGGTAAAATGCAGAAGCCGGTATATTATTGGAGTAAAGTATTGCATGATGCTGAAGTCCGATACGTGGAGGTAGAGCGAGCAATGTTAGCCCTGGTCGGGACAGCCCGTAAGCTATGCCCTTATTTTCTTTCACACAGTATAGTAGTGCGGACCAATCTGCCATTAAAAGCCATTATGGATAAGCCGGAGGCCTCAGGATGGCTGGTTAAATGGATAATTGAACTTAGTGAGTTCGGTGTCAATTTGAAGCAAGGACAGCCATTAAAGCCCAGGCGTTGGCTGATTTTATACAAGAAATGACCAGCTCTCCTGAGGACAAAAAGGAATGGACAATTTATACAGATGGTTCGGTAGGAAACCTAGGCTATGGTGCGGGTAGAGTTTTGACTGACCCGACTGGTGTAACCACTGAATACGCAATACGAATGAATTATACATTGTCAAATAATGCGGCTGAGAATGAATCTCTCTTGAGGGGAAGTCAGATGGCAAAAACTTTTGGGGTAGAGCAGGTCTGCGCAAGAGTGGATTCGCAGCTCGTATGTAGGCAGATAAATGGAGAATTCGAGACAAGAGACGAGCATATGCAAAAATACCTAGCCCAGTTTAGGGAGTTAGCTAAAACCATGGGAACTCTAACTGTCCTCCAAATCCCCAGAGAAGAAAACATGAGAGCGGATTATTTGTCCAAAGTGGCCAGTTCAGTAGTGGATTGTCGGGAAAGAATGATCACTCTGCTAATGGAAGATCAGGAATTTGGAGAGGAGAAGGTATGTTGAGTAGATGAAGGAGAACATTGGCGCTCTCCTATCAAGGCATATCTGGAAAGGGGAGAGCTGTCGGAGAACAAGAAAGGGGCAATGAAGTTAAGGACCAGGTCAGCGCGGTTTTGCTTGATTAAGGGAGAGCTGTTTCGAAGGGGATTTGTGCGGCCTCTTCTACGGTGCCTGAGCTCAAGGGAAGGCACTGATGTCTTTAAAGAATTCCATGAAGGATGTTGAGGCAATCACATGGGTGCCAGATCCTTGTCAATCAAAATCTTAAGAGCAGGCTACTTTTGGCCACATCTGAGGAAGGAAGCGGAGGATTTTGTCCGGGCTTGCGACAAGTGTCAGAGGAACTCGTCCTTGATACATAAGGCTGCGGAAGAGCTCATGAAGATGAGCTCTCCCTGCCCATTCGCCAATACTATATCGTGAAATCTCATACTAATTAGTTCAATATCACACTAATTCTTGAATTTCATACTTATTCATCGAATTATATACTAACAGTATCAAGTTATTCTAACTTTACCAAATCTCATCTAATTATATTAAATCTCACATTTACTTACCAAATTCCATACTAACTATACTTAAAGTTCATAATACCTCTATCAAACTTCATATTACCTCGATATAATTTCACACTACATTCAATAATTCCATATATTATTTTTATGTAATAGTCATATTCTATTTGACTTTACATGATTACTCACAATCATACTAAATCATTCTCATTAAAAATTACTAAATTCGTTACAATACAGCAATATTGCTGCTAATTTACACATCAAATATGTTTTTCCAACCATTTACTACGAGTTAGTCAACTCTGCAAGCCAAAGTCATAAGCTTACTGATTTTTACCTTCTATATGCAGTACAACCACTAGTTAAATTGTAGACAAATGCTAGGCTAATAGCACTGTAAAAAACATGAAAAATAAATAATAAATTGTATGTAATTTCCATCTCTGTGTTTAGGGTCTGCCGAGATCAAGTCTCCCCATATCCACTAAAATTCTTATGACGACTTGATTTTGGATTTGATTCACATTTGAACTTGGATTCGGGCAAAGAGGAAGAAGGAGCAATGGAGATAATATCCTTGGCGTGGTCAACGACGCAACGGGGCGGTGTCGTCGGTCTCATGTTCCAAATGCGGAGCTCGCTGTCCTAGGAGCGGGAGGATAAGCTGTTTGTGCCATGCCGTTGCTACTACTTTGTGTAGCGTGGGTGGCTAATAGGGTTTGGGAAGGTGAAATCCCTTTACGAAAAGAGGCGTAGAAAAAGGGAAACGTTAAAAGATAATTTACATATATATTACAATTGGCCTTTTTAGGCCTAAGGGTATTTTGGTAATTTAAATTATGATTTTTAATTTAGTGGAATGTATTTGGCTTAAATGGAATGAAACAAAGTTAGATGAATTATTTAGGAATTAATGATCTCAGTGTAGTACATGAGAACTATCCCAGGAAATAGTTAACAATACTCTCACTAATATGACCTTTTTTTTTTTTTGCCAAAGGAAAAAATGAATGAATGAGGAGGAGGAGAAAAAATGAAAGGAAAAAAAGATGCGGATGGAACGATGAAGGCAAAAAAGAACAAAATATGGTAACACATTATGGGCGCTAAAATAGATTTGACGAATAAACCAGATCATATTGTTGATTTTAAATTAGGAATTGCACTTAATTAATTATTTGGGAAACTTTTAATTGATACACTTTCGAAAATATAATATCCATTATATTCTCATTTCAAGTTATATCAACTCTATTAGATCAAAAGTTAATATTTACTTTCTCAATTATACTCATACCTTATACATAATTAAATCACTTTATGTATAGTAAGAAGTCGATCACACTCCCCATCTCTCTTTACAAATATTTTCACTCATATTATCCTATCTCTTATATTATTCGGTGAGTTTACTGCAAATCAACTAAGAATTTTTTTTTTGCTTTAGTATTTCAAAATGATAAATTGATATTATTCAACTACAATTCATTTATCTTCACAGGCGTCCGAATTCATGATGATGACACAAGTTTTTTTCTTTGTTGAGAACTATAAACCCAATAAATTGATATGAATTACATTGATTCATTGCCATTTTTCATTCTCCTCATTTGAAGCATTCCGCACACAATAAAAACTATGTCTATGCATAGGCGTGAAAAGAATTAGATCTCCACCCCACCCCACCCCCCCACCCCACCCACCCCTTCTCTCTCTCTCTCTCTCTCTCTCTCTCAATAGGTCGTGAACTATGAACAAGTTTTTTCCCATTAAGACTTTGAAACTAGGTTTAAACATATCAGTCAAGTGTGATAAAACTTGTTCCAAACCCGTACTAGTTTTAAACAAATGCACTTGTAATTCATTCAAAAGATAGTCTAATTTGGAACAAATTAACTCAATTGCATACTACCTGGAGTTTCCAATTACGTTATATTAATCCCACATTATCAAAAAAATGTCATTCTCCATATTGTAGTATGTAATTATACAATATAATATGTATTTTCATACTATGTGAATTGTGTTACATATTTGTTGGAATGGTTTTCACTTTATATTATGGAATTATAAATAGTAGTTTGAAATTATAATTACTCTTTTCATCTGTTTGCCCGTATTCTTTTGAAATCTATAATACTGAAATAATTTTGAGTACATTCGAGAATTCATTATGGATATCAATTGTACAACTAGTATGCAATTTCATACTAGTTTGCACATTCCAAAACATACTTGTATGCATTTGCATATTGATGTATACTAAATTGCATACTAGTATCATTTATAAGATTGTATGCATTTATACATTCAGAGTTTGCAAAATAAGTAGAATGGAATTATTCGTTGTGGTATATGTAGTTTTTAGTATATCAAAAGAAATTTGGATGTAATCCATATTAAACTCCATGCAATTTCACAAGTAGTATGGAATTATTTCACAACAAGAAAACAGTTTAGTTCCAACGGAAAGAATCCGTTGGAATCAAGACAAATTTCCGTTGGAATGTCAAAAACAGTCGTCGGAATTTACCAAATCCTAGTAGGAATTCTTATGGAAAAAATATCCTACAGACTTTCCAATAGAAAATTTTTGTTGGAATTGTCAATCGTTAGAATACACTCCAACGCAAATTCCAACGGGCATTCCCACGGTGTAAATTCCATTGGAATATCTTCCAATAACTTTTTCCCATGGATATTTACTTGGAATCTATTCCAACGATTTTTCCACGAGTTTTTCCGTAGAAACTTGAAAAGAAAGAAAAAACTAAAAATAATCCCCTCTATTTATATTCACGTAGACACGTAAAGGGAACCTGTAGTTTATACCAAAAACTAATTAGAACAATAAAGATACAACAAAATGCAAAATAAAGTTTCTAAGAATTAAATGTCAATCTCCACAAGGTTTAACATATCCAACAAACATAATAATTTTACAATCCGAATAATACTCATACGAGTCACAAACAAATAACCTCAACGTTATCATAAACAAATAGAAACGCTCGATTAATAACCGTATCGTTTCTATGACCAATATCACATTCCATTTTATAATAGAATTCCTAAGAATTAAATGTCAATCTCCAAACAAGGTTTAACATATCCAACAAATATAATAATTTTACAATGCGAATAATACTCCTACGAGTCACAAACAAATAACCGTAACGTTATCAAATACAACATTAATCACTCATCATTTCTATAATCATTATCATACCATAAAACTCATATTTTTAATTTAGTTAATTATATAATAAAAACTATTAATAATAGTACTAACCATGCAAGTGTATATTTGATAGATTATCAGATTTTATGTATTTATCAAGTATACACTCACACGGACAGTAACATCTTTTTTTACTTGTTAAGATTAAAAAAGAAATATATAGTAAAAGAATACTAATGATATCCAGTTTTGGTATAATTTATTTCCAATTTGTCTTTGGATCCTCTTGCTTAATCACCGTCTAATTTAAAATATTTTATTATATTAAATTTAGAGAAAACTTTCTTTTACCTCCTGAACTATGGCTATTTTGACACTTTACCTCCTAATTTTTTTTTTTGCAAATTACCCCCAAACTGTACGGGTTTTGCACTTAACCTCCTAAACTCCCATTTTTGGTGGAAATTGTAGCCGGATCTCACTCGTGTGACATGCAAGCTAACATATAAGGGGTAAAATTGACTTTTCCTCTCCTCCTCATGACTCCCGCTCAAAATAATGGCACGTGAGCACTACGTGGGTTCCAAATCCTACGTGTATACATATATTGATGTGAATATTATCCTAACAGGTCACACGAGTACTCACGTGCCATTATTTTGAGAAGGAGTCATCAGTAAAAGATGAAAAGTCGGTTTTACCCCTTATATGTAAGCGTGCATGTCACACGAGTGAGTTTCGACCAAAAGTTCCAAAAAAAAAAAGAGTTCAGGAGGTTAAGATGCAAAATTCGTACAGTTTAAGAAGTAATTTGCACGAAAAAAATTTGGCAGGCGAAATGTCAAAATAATCATAATTCAGGAGTTTAAAAAAAACAATCCTCTTAAATTTATTTATATAATAATAATACAAATTGTAAAATAGATGATCCATACAACATACTCGCTTGTCAACTTGGACAGTTCTGAAAGTGTGTAGCGTCACTCGATCCCGCGCGCGTATCCTCCTGCGAACCTTCCAAGAAGATGTGGCGGTTTTGTCCAAAAAGCAGCTGTCGGAATCCCCACCGTCCATTCATACTCGGTTTCTTAAAACGCCAACAAAAGTCGCCACATCTAGCGGTGTAAGAGAATTAATCCGTGATGTTCTGGGTCGTAAAAGCAACGTGCTCTTTATATTTATTAATTAATAATTAATTAATTTTGAAATAAACACATTGGCAAAAATATTTGCTTTGCCTGAGCCTCAATTAATTCCCGTCTAAACACAAGTTTTCGAATTCCCAGATTACATCTTACGTTTTCCACAATATTGATAGCTTTTAATACTTCTAATAATTCAAATTCTCGTTACCACATAAATTAATAAATATATTTAATGAAATTAGAATATAAAACAATATTCATATTACACTTTTATTAACATTTCCCAATTTCCCAATGTTAACTATATCAAATGTTACTTTCATAATTTCATTTCTACATTTTTATTATTAAAAAAATTCTCATTTACTATACTCTCATTACCATTAATTGTCAAATACTCTATTAAAAAATATTTATATTATTTAGTCAAATATATCCTATTACAATTTAAATGATTTTAACTATCCCTGCACCTGAATAATAATAATAATAATTATTATTATTATTATTATTATTATTATAATAATTATTATTATTATTATAATGGTATCACTAACCTTTTAGAAGGATGTTGACAAGGATTTGAACCCTAATCCTCTCAAATTATTTGAGATTTATCTTCTACATTCCAAACAATTGACCCAACTTATTAAATAATAATAACTATGGCGTATGAGATTTTCGTGCACACGTAATGAGTAGTATGAATTTGAGATTTATCTTCTACGTTCCAAACAATTGACCCAACTTATTAAATAATAATAATAATGGCGTATGAGATTTACCTGCACATGTAATAAGTAGTATGAAATTATGCCCGTTGTAGTTTGTATTTTTGTTTTGAAGATATTATGTAATATAGAATTATCTTGTCCAGTCAAAAATTGAAAGGAAAAAAACTGCATAATGTAGTTTGCAAAATGGTAGGCTTAGTATGTAGTTTGATAATAGTAGTATAAATTTTAAAATGTAATAGTATTTTTGTTCATTTATTTAATTAAAGTTATGGATTTGATAATGGTAATATGAATTTTAAAATACAATAGTATTTAATTTGATAATAGTAGTATAAATTTTAAATTATAGTAGTATGAAATTTTATTGATTTTGTGAAATTTCATTATGAAATCCACAATATCAATTTGAATTTCATGTATAGTATGAAATTTAAATTTAAAAATATAAAATTGTGAGAAAAAGAGAGTTGTATTTTACTGTAACATATTGCATAAAATAATTATATGATATAGTATGAAATTTCACGGTGTAGTGTGAAATTCTGCCTATAATGATTAAAGTATGGGCAATTTTCATATGATCCATTAGGTAAATATTTTATCTCAAATACTATAGTGAAAACATTAACTTCCCATATAATCAATTATCTTCTCACTTAATCTAAACTACTATCATTAATAAGGGTAAAGTAGTAATCTTACGTAATTCAGATTAATTGAGAAGATAATTGATTATATTGAAAGTTAATATTTTCAATAGAGTATTTGGGATAAAATATTTGACTAATGGAACAATGAGAATGTCCCTTATAACTGACCAACGGAACTATCAGAAGTGAGTATTAGTTATTTAGGACAAAAGAAAAAAAACGTTTTTTAGGGGTAAAAATGTGTTCTACTCCGTAAAGTTCTTAGAATTAAGCAGTATAAATTTTCCACAAATAATTAAGCCATAGTTAATTAACGATTTTCACTATTTATGCATTTTAAAATATTATGGACAATAATTAAGTCAAACCAGGTGTATTAGGAAGACTTTCGAGGATTGCAACTTGGCCCGATCGATCGTCAAGTCGCATAACGTGCAGATGTTCGAGTGTGACATATCGATGGACTCAGGGTTTAAGGAGGAATTGAGAGGTTTAATGGGGCGCAAGGACGTGAGGGTGCCGTTAGTGTTTGTGAAAGGGCAGTTGATCGGTGGGGCGGACGAAATGGTGAGACTGGATGAGGAGGGCAGTTTGGGGATTTTCCTTAGGAGGATCCCAAAGGCGGGGCTCGCAGGCTGCAGGGGTGCGCCGGGATACGATTCGTGATGTCTCACGAGTGCAGTGAGAGTCGTACACTTTTGGGTGATGATGGGAGGAGGAGTTTGAAGTGTGGTAAGTGCAATGAGAATTGGTTGATTCAGTGCCAATTTGTAGTTAAAAGTATTTTTGTTTAATTTTGGTCATAACTACTCTTGTTTTAATCTTAATGAGATGATTAAGTTTAGGTGCTTGATTGATTTGATAGTGCACGAGGGGTTCTAAAATGTATTTGGAGTCCTTTTAACATCTGAAGTTATTGCAGATGCAAAGATTGTATCTTTTGACAAAAAAAAAATAATAATAAGTCAAACCATGAAAATTTGAGTGATAACTAATTAAATGAATTTATTATTAATAATTTGGCCGTAATTAGTTAAACTAATTTACCATTCATACGTTTTAACATATTATGAACTTAAATGTATTAAAAGCATCTCCAATGCAACAATGTTGAAAGTGAAAAAATTAACACATGAAATAAAAATAATTATGTGGCACATTAAAATAATTATGTGCCACATTAAATGCTTGACATTGTCAAGAGCAATGTTAAATTCTAGTCATTACTCTTGACAATGTCTACAATTAATTTCAAAGATATCATCCAATTATGTTATTTCTCTTTTTATTATTCTAAAAATAAATAAAATAAATTATCACATATATAACATTAACATTATGCACTAGAGATTTTTTTTTTATAAAATGTCAATATCATTTGCCACATATGATCAATTAAAACTATTGTATTATAGATACTCTTAATTTGTTATAGGACTCGAAATATAGGCCAACCATCAATTTGAGATCCAAAATTATTACACACCATAATTAAATCAGTCAAAATCAATGAATGTTTTTTACCATAAATAATTTCCTCAAACCGACAAGTTTTACCATTTATGCATTTTAACACGTTATGGACGATAATTAAATCAATATACTCGTACATCATTTCGAAATAAGCGGGAAGAATCTTGTATTACCATTTTTAAGAATGCTTTCCTTCTCTCTCTCTCTCTCTCACACACACACACACACACACACACACACACACATATATATATATATATATATATATATATATATATATATATATATATATATATTTATTTATTTATTTGTTTGTTTTGCATATTTCATTTGGTTAATAAAAATTTTTGTTGTTTCGATTGTAAATATATCATACGAAATTAATATTTAACTAATTTAAATTATATTTAGTATTTAATATTTTACTTCTATAGCGTAATAAATACACCATACATAATATCTACATAATTAGATTTAATATTTAGTGATTTCTTTTATAGTCTAATTAGATTCCATATATATATAAATCAAATATTCACTATATAAACTGATAAAAATAATAATTATTAATTAAAAAAAAAATCCTTCACAATAATACACGCAAAAAAATGCCAGGAAAACTTAATTTAATATTTTTATTATTTTAGAATTTTAAATATTATGTGTCATCCAAACCCAATATGTGTTTGTTTTGCATGTTTCGTTTGGTTAATAAAAAATTCTGATATTTTTATTGCTTATGTATCATACGAGTCTAATATCTAACTACTTTAAGTTATGTTTAACAATCTCCTTTTATGGCCCAATAAATACACCATATATATGACATATACCTAATTAAATTTAATATTTAATATTTTTCTTTTATACGCTCGACCATATATATAAATCAAATATTTCATTTTATACGGATACAACTAATTAAAATGAGCAATTCTTAAAAAGAGCAATCCTTCAAGCACACACACAAAAAAAAAAAATCCTAATTCTCTAATAAAACAATTACATGTAAAAAAAAAACATTGAAAACTTAATTTAATATTTTTATTTTTAAATATGATTTGTCATCCAAGCTTAATATATGTCATCTTCGCATGTTTGATTTGGTTAATGAAAAATTCAGATAATTCGATTCCATATTTTTCATATGAGCATAATATTTAACAAATTGAGTGATGCTATATGGAGCAATTCGCTCCGAAGCAACAATCATTTTATTAGGTAAGTAATATTGAATTATGGTTTTAACCTTATTATAATATATAAACTAAATATAGTAATAAAATCTAACATTTATATCCATATCTAATTATATATTTTCTTAAAATAACATATGTTATGTATAGTAAACTTTGACATGAATTAAATATGTAATTAATAATTTAAATAGATTGTTTAAAGTGGGAGACTTTATTATTAAATAAAAAAGATCTTTAACTTATGTTATATTTTTTTATATAACCATATGAAAAAAAACATGTTTAATAATTAATATGTTATATATATATATGGCTAGTTAGAACTATTATTTTTTATTGTTAAATAATATGTATTTTAATATTTAGAATAAGTTCGTTAATAATTTCATAGTTACATACGTAAATAAATTCAAAATTTATTACATGCTCAACCCGTATCTAATTTTAATTAATTAATTATTATTAAAAAAAATCARAATTAAATTAAATTCTATAGTAAGTCTTAGTTACATACTTAGAGAAATTCAAAAGATATTGTATTCTCAACCCATACTGGTGTCTAATTAACATTTATTAATTATTATTACATAAATTTATATTTTTATATTTAAATTGAATTCTTTAAT